>CAJNOI010000156.1:80742-106690 GCA_905250115.1 Adineta steineri
TGGCTTCTTCATATAACAACATTGGTGAAGTGCATAGAAACATGGGTGATTATCCAAAAGCACTGTCATCTCATGAAAAAGCCCTTAAAATTCAAGAACAATCACTTCCTCTCAATCATCCTGATTTGGCTAAATCCTACAATAACATTGGTTCAGTGTATTACAACTTGGGCAATTATTCAAAAGCACTTTCTTATTATGAAAAAGCTGCTGAAATCCAACAACAATCACTTTCTCTCAATCATCCTGATTTGGCTTATTCCTACAACAACATTGGTGAAGTGCATTACAGCATGGATAATTATCCGAAAGCCTGTACATTTTATGAGCATGCTTTACAAATTGCACAACAGTCATTACCTTCCGATCATCCGAACATTCAAAAGTATAGAAGTAACCTCGAGGATGTAAAAAACAAACAATAATTTATATTGTTATGAATTTTATTTTATGAAGAAGAAAAAATAACCTTTCTAAATGAGAAAACAATTGTTTAAAATGCGCGCGCGTACAGAGAAGCTCTAATCTTGTTGGGAACACAAATGAGTGTTAAAATCCATCGGTAAGGTAAACAATACATATCAATAGATATGCATTGTAGAAAAAGACTTTTACGATATGAAATTATTGTGCCTGAACAATGTAGAGTTTGGCTGTATTGCATGAGAAAAAGAACGGCCACCCAACGATTTGCTACGAAAGCGTTGAAAGGTAAAATGTCGAAAACGCTTAGATGAATGTGGAATGAAGAAAGGATACCCACCCTGATCTCCACACCCTCAAGATGATGGGTGGTATGGGTGTGGATGTGAGTGTATCTACTTCACCTTCATCTTCATCCACAGCCATACCCATCCTTACGAAGAAAGAGATACAAATAGAAACAAATGGAAAAGAATATCTTTTTTTTAACATAAAAATCATAGAAATAATGTTAGTTTGAATCTGGTTATTATTACAATTGAATTGAATGAAGTTATTGAACAATTACTATTGCTTTGATCGAGGTAAAATACAAATAGCGAGCGGTAACACAAGTCTATAGTTGTGGTTGTGATATTTTATTTTCTCAATTATTCTATGATTAAATTATATATAAAAATTCCCACTTATATTGAATTATCGTATATGTTTGCAAACATAGGAAAAAAACAAACAATGATCACGAAACGAAATTTTTCTTTCCTTCCTTCTTACGCATATATAGTGTTCAGCATTTCTTTATATTCGAATATATTTCCGCTTATCACTAGTTCTGCTGCAATCTCTTGCTTAACTCTTTAAAGACACAATATTTTTTAATCATTTGCTTGTATTTAACTCAAAATGTCAAAGTGGTGAGACACTATCACTGAAAACATATAGTTTAAATATGCTAATTTATCCTGAGCTAATTGATTTTAATAAATAAATGAGTTGGAAATATATAACTTCAATCATCTTGCATATCTAACAGTTTGATGTAAATAAAATACTTTTTACTATTGATATATAGATGAAACAAGATATATGTCCATCGTCTTTAAATAATTAAGATTTTTCTTTCAGTACTCAAATTACTTGCTTTCATCTTAACACATCTTAGATAATGAGACTCACTAATAAATCCCACAATATTCTAACAAGGAAGTTAATAAAACAACACATTGGTTTTTCTTTTTTTCTTTATATAAGAGACAACGCATAATGTGCCATCTGTTGTTTTTTTTATTATTTGAATTATCTATTATATACCATAATGGCTCTCATTAAAACAATCAAGATAAAAAATCTGTAACAAATGAAATAATAAATTTTATTTTTTTTGTTATTTTTTGCTAGTTTCCTAAGGCATTCAGCACAATCTTTGTGATTGATACACAAAAAAGACTTTATTTTCTTCCAGCTTGTGATCGATCAGTTTAGGCTTCGAACAACTTGTTGATGACTATCATGAATCAGGTTTCAACTTTTTGAATGGTATATCAAGGACTTAGGATTGCATAAGACTTTGAGAAAACTATAAAATGATTATGTTGATTTGGGTATAGTTTCCTCTGCAAACTATCTTTTTGGAGCTTGAAGATCTTGAGGGTGTGGACAAATACGGACAACGTCACCCACACCCATATCTTATAATCATTTCTAGTTTAATTCTCAATTCTTCAACTGATAATTAACTATTTTTTCTAAATATAATCATTAATAAAACATGCATCTGTAGAAGCTAAATAACAAAAATATGTCGAATTAATTGAGAAAAATAAATATATTTATTGAAAGAAGCGTTATAAGAATCCTTTGTTCTGCTACATTTTCTTAGATCTCTTTTGAAATTAGTAACATAAACTTGTGTAACTTTCAAATTGTTATACTTTTTTTAGATTAAAATATGAGTTATGTACGAGTAGGACGTATTTGTACATGGATTCTAATATTTATTTTATTTTTTTACGTTATTTTATCAAATATTTTGATTAAAAATGATAATAATAATAATATTTCATCATGGTCAAATGTATTTAAATTCAATTATTATAAAAATAAACAAACATTTGATATATTAATTAATAATAAAAGTCTTCCTAAAATACTTATTGTATTAGGTACACGTCCAGAAGCAATAAAATGTGCTCCATTAATTGCTGAATTAAAATCTGATTATTATCGTTCAAAATTTCAAGTTATTGTTATTAGTACTGCTCAACATCGAGAAATTTTACAACAAAATTTAATGGCATTTAAACAAACAGTTGATATTGATTTAGATTTAATGATGAATAATCAAAATTTATCTAATTTATTTCATCGAATATTTTTTCAAATAAATGAACAAATAAATCTAATTAAACCAAATTTATTAATTGTTCAAGGCGACACAACAAGTGCACTTGTTTCTGCTTTAGTTGCTTCATATCATCAAATTCCAGTTGCACATGTTGAAGCAGGTCTTCGAACATTTAATTTATCAAATCCATTTCCCGAAGAACTTAATCGAAAAATAATTGATTCATTTGCTAAACTTATGTTTGCACCAACAACATTTGCTAAAGAAGTACTTATTCGAGAAGGTGCTTGTGAAACAGATATATTTATAACTGGTAATACTGGTGTTGATGCATTTTATCAATATTATAAACAAGAAAATCCAAATAAAAATAATTCAATATTAAGATTAATTGATAATTTTAAAAAGAATCCAATTAATAAAACTCGCTCAATTGTTATTCTTGTTACTATGCATCGTAGAGAAAATTTTCCATATTTATTTGATATGTGTCGTGCTATAAAAACTATAGCTAATGAACATACTACAGATATTTTAATTATTTTACCTGTTCATCCAAATCCAAATGTTAAAAATGTCGTATTAAAAATTTTAAATAATTTAGATAATGTTAAAATTGTTGATCCAATATCATATGACATATTTGGTTATGTTTTATTAGAATCAGATATAATTCTGACTGATTCAGGTGGAATTCAAGAAGAAGCAGTTAGTATTGGCAAACCAGTTATATTAATGAAAATGACAACTGAAAGACCAGAAGGAATTTATCTTGGTACAATTAAACAAATAGGTATTTTTTATGATGATATTATAAAAGCAGTTAATGATGAATTGAAAAATATTAAGATAACGAATCAAACATCGAAAAGAAATATTTTTGGTGATGGAACTGCATCGAAACAAATTGCAGCTGTTATTGAGAATTATTTTTCCGGAAATTATAAATCAAATATAAAATGTATGACAAAATTTCGTCAAGATTCTATTGCTCAATATGTTTATTCATATAAAAATATATCATCACATACTATTCGACGAAAGATGATGATAAATTTAACAAAAGTACAATCGCCTCTTACTTTGGATGAAATACTTAAAATTCCTAGTCAATATAATATATCAAAGAAAAATGAGGATAGATTTGCACTTACTACTATTATTGGATTATATAAACGGGAAGGTTTAGTTCGACGATGGATTGAAGCACTTCTTTTACAAACACATCCACCAAAAGAAATTTGGATTATTTATTTTGCTTCACCTATTGCAGATAAACTCGATATTGAAATTAAAGAAATACGTTTATTATTTAATAATGGATCAAATTATTGTCATGAATGGTGTATAGAAAATAAATGTAACATCAATAATAATGAGATTAGATCTAATTGTACTGCTAAATGTATAGAATTTTGTATGAAATTACCTGCAATGTTATTCGTAGGTATGGGAGAAATGCAATTAAAATATTTTGGAAGGTTTCAGCTTGCTCTTCAGTGTCGAACAAAATATGTCATCGTTTTTGATGATGATTGTATACCTCAAAAACGATATTTAGAAGTTGCAATGTATACAATTAATACAAAAGAATATCGAGGTATTCTAGGAACGAAAGGTACACCTGCAGCAGAGAATTATTATTATGGTCCTGTATCAAAAAGTAATCAAATTATTGAAGTTGATGTCGTTGGTTGAAGTTGGTTGATGGAAAGTGAATGGGTTAAATTAATGTTTCATGATAAAATATATTCATGGGATACCGGTGAAGATTTTCATTTATGTGCAAATGCACGGAAATATGCTAATATTAGAAGTTTTGTTATGCCTGTTGACGAAAATGATGATACTACACATTCATTTACAAAAGATTATTTTAATATTAGTAATAAAGGAGATACAACTAGACGAGTACCTGGAGATTTATTAAGTAGAGAATTTATTATAGATCAATTATGGTTACATGGTGATCGTTTAATGAATAGTTATAAAATATCAAAACCATCATTAATATTATTTGCAGAAACGCAACATGATACTATGTTATTGATATCACTTATAAAACAACAGATGATACAACTTGGTGGTTTCATACATTTTGCAACTTCAAATATGTTAAAAACAGATATAGAAATGATTAAAATAAAAAAAGAAGTTAAATCATTCCATGATTTTATGATTGGTCGTGATTTTAATATAGATCCAACACCTATTACTGCTACAGCTGAAATTCATTATGGATTTGATATGGTTATGCAAGGTACACAAAGTACAGCAGTAATTATTCTGGGTTCTTCATCCACAATAAATATGTTTGCATTAGTATCAGCAGCATTCTTAAGAAATATTCCTATTATCAATATTTATATACAAGATAATATTGTGGATTTGAAAAGAGCAGAAGTAATCATGACAATGTCTTCATTTACTATTCGAACTTTTTCTAATCAAACATTGAGTAACTTGCAATCTCAAGAGTTAAATAATCTTCTAGTTCATCTTTATAAATAAAAATTTAGTATTCACAAAAAATCCCAATTAGGGGTGGGTGTCAATATCCATCATCTCTAGCTTTTTCTAAAAAAACGACGAGCTATACTACTGATATTCCAAATTTTATTTAAGTTAAAAGAACAAAAATAGAATATGATTTCAATGATTTATGCTACTGTTGATACTACCATATTTGATCGGCATTTTATCCTTTTCATGACAGATATTTTAAGCGGAGCCGTAACTAGAAATAAAAGAAGCAAAAGCGGAAACATTGCAATGTACATAGGTATATAAGCTATACGAAAGTGATATTTGGGTGCACAATTGAAAAATGACATAAACGTAAACAATGTAAGTGGGAGAAATGTTAGGATCATGACTATGATACGTATGACAATGCGTTCAACCATTTTTAATTCTCTTTGTGCACGAAGTAAAGTGTTTGCAGGTATTGTATGTCTACGTATTTCTTTCACATATCGAACCAACTTAAAATAATAGAATACAATTAACAAGATAGGAATTCCATAGGTAAAAAATGACATATAAAGTATTGAGAAAGAAAGTCGAAGAGGTAATTGACATATTTGATTATCGACATTGTAGATAATTTCATTATTAAATAAAAATGCCAAAGCATATATAAAACTAATTATCCATGATATACAAATGATTATTGCTTGAAATCGAATTGATCGAAAGTATAATCGACTAGGATAAACTACAAGAATATATCGATAAAAAGCTTCTACTGCATTCGAATAATTTTGTGCAGCACCCACAGCATAAACCATATAACCTCGAAAAACACAAAGTGAATCTTGATATTGAACTTGTCGAAGATCATTTATAAGTGTAAATACACATAAACTAAGTAAAACACATCCAAGTACAAATGCACTTAATAATCTATTAGCAGTGAACATCATTGGTACTGTATGACATGTTTTATCAATTGATATAACAATTAAAAATATCATACCAAGTATAACGGCTAAGGTAATAGGGATAATCATAAAAATATCCAACGGAATAAACCATGATTCAACGATTGTCTTAGTCAAGTTCATTTTCCAGGTAAATTCAGCAACTGATTAAAAAAAACAGAAAGCTTGACAATTAGTATACTTCAACGTTTCATCTATTGAATAACTCATGCACGATAATTTGACAAAACGACGACATTCTATGTAAACATAAAGAATGTATTCATCATTATTTCTTTTTTTTTCTTTACAAGATATAAACGTACATTAGAAAACGCAGAGCGTAAGCAATTTTTTGTTTTTTTTTAGATTCTACTCAATTATGAACTCAGCAACTCTTTTTAAACTGTTGACGTCAATATGTTACATGATTAATATCTATATTAACTTTTTTTCAAAAGATGCCGTTTTTGAATTGGAAAGTACATAATTAAATAAATACTGCATCATTAGCAAACTTACTATATTTTAACTATTTGATGAACAAGATTTCATATCAATGAAATTTACAATCACAGTCGTTATTTGTTTAAGACGACTATCAAATAAAACCAGACATAGATATATAATTTGTGAAGGATCGAAAAGAACACGAGCTTTATGTCTTGCCTTTAACAACATTCTCGAGTTCCTTATTTTTTTTGAAGAAGTTTTCTATTTCTTAACAGATCTTTTGCTAATAATAGTAGAATTTCAGACGGATATCATTATATGGGCATGACACCATTGTATAATTAGGAAGAATTTTCTTTTTTTATATCTGCTGGTTTTCATGGATATAGGACTTATTAGGATCACGAATTGCAGATGGTTATGAAATGAAATTTGATTTCTTTATAATATTTGCTTTAGTTTTTATCATTTCTTCAAATATTAGTGACAATAAAATACATTTCCTGCTCATTAAATGTTCTACAGTACTCCTTTTTTCAATAGTAGATTGCTTGTTTTAGAGGAAGAAAAACGAGTCATATTACACTTTATATACATAGCATTTTGAATACCATGCGGTGATTTCTCCTGATGACGAAAAGTCAAGAATTCAGTTAAAATTCAATGGAAGTCAAACCATTTTGAATTGATTGTTGATTCATTAGGATGGTATCCTAATTAAAAAAATTGATGTACATTTCTTCTTTACTCACATCCACACCCTCAAGATGGTTTATTGGGATTAGTAGGAAAAACAAAAAATAATAGACAACATTTATATTAAAAACATAAGTTACAATTTAACATCTACATACACACAAAACTACAAGAGGTTACACAACGAAGAACTTTGTTTTGAACTTATTTCATCGTTGGATAAGTCTGAAGAAGATATTTTACGTTTTTCTGACGGGTAGACTTGAATCTGTGTTTCTGCTACTTGCATAAATGGTAACTGAATCCTCTTTACTTGACTAACAAAAGCCTTGCTTAACTGATCATGCAATTTTCTATCTGGGATACGCAAGTATACTGGTTCCTCATGTTCATATACAACGATAACATCCTCTACAATAATCACTGCGTTACCTTGTAAAACTGTCACAAGAGTTGCAAAAGAAAGCCAAACACTATTTTTTGTGTTCAGAAAAGTCTCTATTAATTGTAGTGCGCTAAAGCACTTCAGATCATTAAATAGACCTTGATCTGTATAAGTATGAAGTGTAGCAACTGTATTCGAATCTAATTGTATCAACATTGAGAAAAAAGACAAAAACTTTTCAAGTATTGAATGCATAGCACGTATATCAACATGGTCTTCATAATTAAAACATCTTAATAATCTTTCAATCACTTCATTAGTTGCTGCTCTTTCACCCATTTTTCCCAATGCTTCATATGCATAATGTCTAACATAGTTATTCTCATCTTCAAGAGCAATCGCTAGCGTACTAATGACTTCATTCATTGCTGCTTTGACACCCATTTCTCCAAGCGCTTGGCATGCACTTATTCTTACATATGTTATCTCATCTTGAAGTACAATCACTAGTTTACTTATCACTTCATTCATTGCGGCTTTTTCTCCAATATTTTTGAGAACTTGACATGCATTCATTCTGACATTTTCCTTCTCATCTCCAAGTGCATTCAATAGCATCTTGATAATATCATTCGTTGTCACTTTTTCACTCATCTTTCCAAGAGCTTGACATGCACTTATTCTAACATACTCATCTTCATCTTCTAATATAGTTACCAACTTCTTGGTTATTTCATTTGTTGCTGCTTTATCACTCAGTTTTCCAAGAGCGCGACATGCATACCGTCTAATATATTCATTCTCATGCTCAAGTGCAGTCAGTAGCGTGTTAATTACTTCATTTGTTGCTGCTTTTCCACCTATTTCTTCAAGAGCTATACATGCACTCATTGTGACATCTTCATTCTTATCGTCAAGTACAATTACTAGTTTACTGATGATTTCCGTCGTTGCTACACTTTCACCCATTTTTCCTAGAGCATGGCATGCACTTTTTCTGACATAATGATTATCATCGTCAAGTGCACTCACTAGTTTGCTAATCATTTCATTCGTTGCTGCTCTTTCGCCAATTCCTGCGAGAGCTTGGCATGCGTATTGTCTCATACACTTATTCTTATGTTCAAGTGCAATCATTAACTTGCTAACTACTTCGTTTGTTACTGCTTTTTCACCAATTTTTCCGAGAGCTAAATGTGCATATTGTGTTACATATTCATTCTCATGTATAAGTGCAGCCATCAATTTGCTATTTATATCAATCGTTGCGTCTTTTCTACCTATTTCGTCAAGAGCAATACATGCACTCATTCTGATATTTTCATCCTTACTATTAAGTGCAATTACTAGATTCTTAATCATTTCATTCGTTGCTGTAGTTTCACCTATTTCTCGAAGAGCGATACATGCAGATCGTTTCACATTTTCATTCTTATCTTCGAGCATTACAACTAGCTTATCTATCACTTCATTATTGGCTACTTTTCTACCCATTTTTCCAAGAGTTTGACATGCACTCATTCTGACATACTCATCCTCATCTTCAAGTGCAATCACTAGTTTATTGATCACTTCATTCGTTGCTGCTAGTTCACCCATCTTTCCAAGAACTACACGTGCATATTGTCTGACATACTCATTCTCATGTTCAAGTGCTGTTAGTAACCTGCTAATTACTTCATTTGTTGCTGCTTTTTTACCTATCTTCGCAAGAGCTATACATGCACTGATTCTGACATCTTCATTCTCATCGTCAAGTACCATCAATAGCCTATTGATAATTACGCTCGTTGCTGCCTGTTCACCTATTTTTCCTAGAGCGTCACATGCACTCTTTCTCACATATTCATCCTCATCTTCGAGTACAACTATTAAGTGATTTATTATTTCAGTCGATACTGTACTTTCACTTATTTTTCCAAGAGCATCACATGCACTTTTTCTGACATCGTCAATTCTATCGTAAAGTACAATAAGTAGATTGCTGATGACTTCTTTCGTTATTGCTTTTTCATTTATTCCTGATAGAACTTGACATGTGTATTGTCTGACGTATTCATTCTCATGTTTAAGTGCATTCATTAGCTTACTGATCAGGTCATTCATTGATGTTCGTTCCCCTATTTTCTGAAGAGTGAGACATGCACTCATTCGAACATTCTCATTCTCATCCTTAAGTGTATTCACTAGATGACTGATCACTGCATTCATTTCTACTTTTGTGCTCACCTGCCCAAGAGCTTGACATGCACTCATCCTAACATACGCATCGTCATCTTCAAGTGTAGTCACTAGTCGATTAATTACTTCACTTATTGCTACTTTTTCACCGATTTTTTCAAAAGTTATACATGCATATCGTCTAACATTCTCATTCTTATCTTCAAGTGCAATCAACAGTTCACTAATAACGTTATTTGTTGCTGTTTGTTTACCTATGTTGCAGAGAGCTTTACATGCAAATCGTCTAACATCAGAGTTTTTATCTTGAAACGCTCTAACTAGTGAACGGAGCAACGTTTGTGATAAATTTACAAATGATAACTTAGAAATTAGACGACAGACTTTGATTTTTGTAGCTGAGTCTTTGTTGCGAAGTAATTTGATGAAAACATCAATTACCGGTTGCAGACGACCTAATGAGGGATACAAATCTAATGAATTGACGAGTTGCTCATATATAGTGTTATATTGTGTCAACACAGCGAACTCTATCCATCTAGTTATGAAATCAGATAACTGAGCATGCAGAGAAAGATGTAAACGATGACTAGATTGCTCAATACAAGAAATAATTAATTGTATATGTCTTATACCGACTATGTCCAACGATTCTCCTAGTATGATATTCCAGAATGTATTTAAGAAGGGATGAGAATTACTTTGCGCAAGAAGGCCGGATACAAACGCAAAAAGTAATGTGTAACGTTGATTATACTTATTGGTTTTGATAAATTCGATTGTTTTCTGACGTGATGAACCATTCAGAGTATTAACTAAGTATCGTGCTGCAAAGTATTCTTGAAAACTGAGATGAACAAAATAATGATCTTTGTTTGTTTCAAATTGATTATTGTTTTCTTGTTTGTCAAAATTTTGTAGAACACCCATGTTAAGAATATATGGATATTCTTGTCCAGATAATTTCATTTCATTCAATGCAGCTCTTAGTAAAGATGGTCGTAAAATAATACTGTTACTTTTCATTGCGTTAAATGCTAAATTTTCTAAGAATGTCAATTCTTTACGACAATGTTCTTCAACATCATTCGTGAATATTTGTAAGGTTCGATCAGTTAATCCCTTTAAGTATCGTTCACATAATGATTTTGTCATCATTGTATATAATTTTGTTATTGTTAGTTCTTTTGTTTCTGTCCAATCTTCATGAGTCCAAAGACTACAAATCAATTCTAGATTAATTGGAATATGTGCTATGCTTGAAATACTTTGATTTATATTTAAGAAATTCAATAAAGTTTTACTCTTATTTGATGCATTGTCTATTTGATGAAAAAATTGCTCAACATATTCTTCAATATTCTGATCGGTAAAACCCATAATTTCCATTTGTACATTGTATAATAATGTATTCATGCATGAACGGGAAGTCAAAATATGGTGTGGTGTGATGAGTAATTGTTTGAATAAGGATCCCAAATGTGGTGGTACATTTTGTACAATTTCATCATATCCATCCAAAACCCAGAGTGTTGTTTTAGCATTGAATTGTTTTTTCAAAAGTTTGGTATCATATTCTGATAGATTGTCGTTGAAAAGTTCTTTTTTAACGAGATCTAAAAGAGAATAATTTTTGTCGGGTGGATAGCGATTTGCTGTCAAATGACGTAATGGAATAAAAACAAGTAGTTTGTATTGTAACCAGTACGAACCCATGGCCCATTGGTAGGCAACATATCGACAAAATGCTGATTTACCAACTCCAGCTCGTCCGGTTATCAACACCTGCTTCTCTTGGCTTTTACAGATTTCAAAAATGTCTTTGATATCTATATCAGCTTTTATGTCATCGATATCTTCGAAATTAGTTACAGCAGCGTTATTAAGCTGAGCTTCATAAATTTTCTTTTTTTTATCATGTAGATCTTTGGATTTTACAATATTTAAATTAATGTAATTTTGTTTGATTGGATAAGATTTATTTGGATCCATAATAAATCCAATATGAGTATTTTGTGTTCGCATATATTCATATTTAATTATTTCCGTTAGATAGGTTAATTCAGAAGTTGATTCCAATGACGACGATTGTTCTTTTATTCGATTGATTAATTCCTTTGCTTTCAATCGTATAGTTTCTTCTGAATCATCTTTAAAATTTACATACAATAGTCCAGCTGTTATCAATCCTAACCAATCAGACGGCTTCCATCCTTTTTGTTTGGTCACTATACATGGGAGAATTCGTTTTCTTCGTGTTTGAGCATACTTCAATTCAAGTTTGCAATTGTCTGATTCCTGATATTCTGGTGACATGAAACAACAAACAACAGAAGCATTTTCTACTCCTTCCGCCATGCTAAATAAAAAATAAAATGATAAATCAAATATTTCTAAAAAAAGTAGAATATTTCCCTAACGAAACGATACCTTTTGTATATATCAACTTTCATGCCACCTTGAATATCAAACCAAACTGGAATATTTTCTCTTTTAAGAATATCATATATTTCGGATACAATCTCTTGGCTCTTCCAATTGTAAGACAACATAACGTGCTCTTCGTCACGTACAGGCATGACTACAGTACGAAAAAAATAAAGAATTTTTTCTGATTATACTCAGTTTTTCATGAAGACTAAGACGAAGTATGAACTAGTTTTAACTGTGAATGTGAGAATTCAATTTTCTTTTTCTTATATATGTCATTTCTTTACGTAGACTATTACTAATTAGAAAAATAGAAACATGACAAAAACACCATAGAAACCGACGTGTTTTTAATCTATTTTTTCCTTCTTTAAACAATATGACGTCTAATCTACGAGACGACTGGCGGTGTAAGTAACTATTTTTAATCTATTTTTTCCTGCTTCAGACAAGATAACGTCTAATCTACGAGACGATTGACTACATTAATTACTATTTTTATGCTAATGAAAAACAGAGACGTAAGTTACAAACGCGAGAAAAAAAGTAAAAACTCTTTCTTCCGTCGTCTTCATTTGTCTGGTTTGTTAAAGAGAAACTTCAACGTCTTTATCCAGGTGAATTGTTCGCTCATCTCTGACAGAAAGGCAATGATAACTTTTTTCTTTTTGTCTTATGCTCATGAGTTATAAAAGCAATTATTTTTCTAGAAATTATTCTAAAAATAGATTTTTTTACATTAATATAAAATATGGAAATTTTCTATTGCATACGATCATGTTCAGGCTGTTGATGTTAAATATTTATTACGTTTTTATATCACTCTCATTGTTACATCAATGTTATTAGTGAATAGCAGATATTAAATGAAGTTTCAGAATGTATTATACTGTTGACATGTCTTGTTCTGCGATCAGTTTGATAAGAATATTTGCTATAAACTCATCTCTATAATCATTGTACGGATATAATAATCGATCGACTTTTTTCTTCCATCGCCACGTAGTTGGATCAACTAGAGTCAATTCTCTTCCACCCATCTTGTTCACATAAATATGTCGTATAATAGGATTTGTTGCTCGAACAAATGCATATTGAAATCCTTTCGTATCTCGTGCTCGATCGAACATAACGGCATGCAATTGACTTGCTACACCGTTGCCTGAATGCTCAGACCGAACTGCGATAATTGGAATTTGTAAGACCATATTTGGTTTTAGTTCTTGATTGAAATCACGACGAATAAATATGTCATTGAGTTCATCATATAAATCACTAATTGCAATAGCTTTTGCAGGATGTGAAAGATCATATGGATATTTCTTTTGAAACAAATACAAGTCGCCAGCAACGACTGCACCAATAATTTCTCCAGACGAACGATGCCGTGCAAGAAATGATAGTCGTTCATCCAGTACATTAGCTAACAAAGGCCAAGAATATTGATCAAAAAATGAGTTTGTTGTTATACGATCGAAGACGGTAATTGGATGACGATTAGTAAATTGTTCAGCAATAAGTTGAGCACATAGACGTGCATCTCTTTCATTATCAATAACTTCATATGTATACTCATCGTCAGCCATGATAAATAATATAAATGCGTATAATGCGTGAAAGTCAAATGATGAAAAAGAATCACATGTTGGTTACTTCGTTTGTTACAAGTATTTTTTTCGTTCTCTTACTCATTTTTTACCTATCTGCATCTGTATATTTGTAATATGATCATGCGAAAGAAAGGAAGAAAAGCAAAAAGACAAAATATACCATAATCGAGTTCTTCGAATACTCATGTGAAAACGGTAGATTAAAATAGTTGGAATTTTTCACATAAACCCAGACATACAAAGAAACGGTAAAAACAGCATTTAAACGCCAATTTGGCCTTTTTTTGTATGTATATGATACAGAATGTATCAAGAATGTTTTCGTATAACTATATTAACTAACTCTTTTCTACCCGATACATTTTTTAATTTTTTCGATTTCCAAAATTGTTTAAGTCATGAAGTAACTCTCATAGAGATTAATTCTTATGTGTCTCATCAAAATGAAATTGAAGTGGATGGAGTCGGAAGTCAAGCAATTAACAACAAAGAAACGAAGTAATGCATATTTCATGAGATGTCTAATTCGACTAATAATATAAATGAACATTCAGAAGATTCTTCTCATTTCGAAAGTAGATAATAAAACAAACTATTAACATACTGATTTATATCATTTATATACGCATTTCGATCAATGATAACTGGGTTAAAAGAAACTTTTCTTTTTCTTTCCTAAGGGTGGGTGTGGGTGACGATTCGTCTTTTGTTTACCCTCAGCCACATCCAGCCACACCCACACCCATACCCTCAATCTTAAGTTAATACAGTGATAATCACACACCTTTTCCCATATAAACAACAGATGCGATTAAAAATAATTTCTATATTTGTTCAAACTCTTTCCTTTTACAAAAAGGAAGGTAGATGTATGAAAATTTAATATAAAAAACTGAACAGATATCCACCTATTAGTTTAATTATTTTCTAATATTGTTGATTAGAATAGCCTGTTTTTGACTATATCTATTGATGATGTGTTCGTAGTTCAACGATAAAAACCAAGGACTCATAAGACGAGTTGCAATCAAATTGAGGCCTGAATGATACGTATTGACTCTAAGATTAAAGTGTTTAAGGCACGAGAATCTTGTAAGAGTGTATGCTAATTGATGAAAATCACAGGTATCGAATGTTATACAAAGATCGGTAAGATCAGAAAATCCAACAGATAAGAGAAGCTGCTCCAAATGAAATTGAGATGATAGAGAATTGACAATATTTAGACGACGAACACGAGAATCTGTAAATAATAGAGGAGAAGATGAACTATTTGTATATAAATAATCAATAGTTAATGAAATAATAGAAGGAAGATATTGAATAAATTTATAGATGATTTCATTTGATGCCGAATGTAAATGAAGATGACGAATTGTTCTATTTATAGGATTTGTAACACTCAGTAAATAAATGGAAGTACCTCTTGGACAGCCAATTGATATAAGATAAGGAAAACGTGCTTGTTCAAAGAGAATTCGTTCATAAAATGACCATGGTAAAGATGAAAAGAAAAAATGAGTCAAATAAGGTTGATTATTAGGATTAATATGTTGGTATTGTTCTTTTGAGCAATGAGTTAAGTAGAGAAATCGAATTTTAATTAATGAACGTAGATCAATTTGAGTATTCGGAAAGAAACGTTCATCTTTCAGATGTGTAATTTGCGAACAAAAATGCTTAAAATAAGGAAGAGAGTTATTGAAATCATCATTGTTCTTAATATTGATACGAATGTCGACTGAACGTAAAATCATGTTAATATGATAATTTAAATTATACCATCCTTTAAGAAGATCTTTAGGTTCGATAAAAGAAAATATATATAAAAATAGTTCATCAGGTAAATTTTCGATTCGCATTGGATTGTCAATTATTATTTTTAATAGTTAATCTAGAAAATGATAAATGTAATAATTAGTGTAGAAGAGTTACTTTTGAAAAGCGAGCAGAATCAATGTTGTAAAACATACAATAAAAAGTCTTGTGTAATTATAAGATAGAATTCAGAAATATTAAACAAAAACATATGTCAAGCAAGAATTTTAATCATTATATAAATAGAAAAGAAGAGTGTCGGTTAATTTTTGGTAGTAATCATCTACTTGTTCACAAAACAAGCATTGTTAATGACTGTATCCACCATACACCTTAACTACCAAATGAAGTGTAGTATATTTTGAAATATTGTAGTCGGAAAGTGTGTGACCATCTTCTAGTTGCTTTCCTGCGTATATAATTCGTTGTTTATCAGGTGGAATACCGTTCCTGTCTTGAATTTTTGCCTTCAAATCTTCGACAGTATCCTCTGCCGAAACAATAATTGTCAAAGTTGTACCTACAAGACTAGTAATAAAAATTTGAAAACTAGTTCCTACTTCAAGTGACTTTAAATCATGTTCGTTTTTCTTCTCCTGCTCTTTGTAAATGGACATGCGAGTAGGTCGAAGATATTCAATTATTGTTGAATCCGTTGCTAGGTCATCGGGAAATTTGCTATCACCTGTTTTGGTTATTATTGCAGCATTAGCATCTCCATAAGAAAGCAATAGATCAATCATTGTTATAGATCGATTGAAAAGACATGCTATATGCAAAGGAGTGAACCATTTATTTGTTACTAACTTGAGTGTATCAGGAGTAATCAGTTTTTGTAATAATTGGAGATTATTATCGACAATGGCATAATGAATAGGATATAGATTCTCCCAAGATACTAACAGAATTTCGTACGGATAAGAAGCAGAAATACTGTGTAGAAATGAGTTAGCATAGGCGAGAGAACACGAACCGAATTTATTAACAGGTGCCCCAGCGTCGAGTAAAGCTTGAATTGTTTCCATCGAGCGTGATTGACAAGCAAACATAAATGCTCCACGCATAGTAGCACCCGAATTGCCACCAGACAACATTTGATCAACTTCAATACCAGCATTCAACATACACTGTACAATGTCTCTATGACCAAGAAGACATGCACGTTGATAAGCTGTTTGTTGTTCTTCGTGTGGTGATGACCATTCAGAAGGGAAAATACGAGGTATTTGACATAACTGTTGAAGTTCATCTTTCTCGAAATTCTTTACAACAGGCACATTATTTGTTTCGACAGCATCGAAAAGTATTTCTTCGTTAGATCCATTATTTAATTCAGAAGAACTAGTTTTATTGTCGATCGTAATATTTTCTGCACAGGCCATTATGTATGAATGAATAAAGTGACTCGATACTTTCAAGAATATTTGTGTTCTGTAACTTGCATTAATTTTGCTTCATTCTTTTAATCTTCTCGTTTTTCCCCACTATATTACACAACTTTATTGCAACACATCATACAAAAAAGCATATGGTTATCTTATACATTACTTGTGTAAATGCGATACATACACAGAACGAGTAGAATATGAAGTTGTGTTATAGTTCTGATACAAAAGAACACCAGATGGATGTAGGGTTGTATATAACAGAAATTTTTTTCTTTCATTCGGTTGTTGATCATAATGCAAGTAGTTATTGAAGTCGAGAATGTTTCTATTCATTAAAGAAAGAAGAAAAAATGTGCTTACTTTCATGCGAGCAGAAAGTTTGTCACTTTCTTGCAAGGGGGAAATAGCGTACTTTAAAGCATAAAGTATCATAAAGTACTATAAAGTATCAAAGTAGCTTAAAGTAGGCTCGAAATACCACAAAGTGGTGTAAAGTAGACTGAAGTAGTCTAAAGTGGTATAAAGTAACATAAAGTAGGTTGAAGTAGCTTAAAAGTAACTTAAAATAGGGTAAAGTAGCTCAAATTCACTTGAAGTACAAAATTACGCATTTTCTTCCTTGGGAGTAGATGCGAATATGACTGTGGAGTAGGTTTGGATATTGTCTTCACTTATCATACACCCATACACAATCCAACACCCACACCCTAAGTTGGTGGTACATTTCATTTTGAACCAATCCTCAACATAAGCAAGTAACTTGATTAGCTTTGACAGAAAAAGATTTAATTTTATTTCTTTGAGTTATTTATAGCATCGGATAAAACGTCTTTTCTTCTCATTGTTTCTATATTATCATACTTTGCATCAAATTTATGACCAAATCAAGATATGACATAAAAGTTTTATTGCAGTGAGATATATATACTATATTGAAATGAAACTTTCATGTCATATTTTTACGAGGCAATACCTTTGGTGCAATACATTAACAGGTATACATTTTTATTGTAAAACGTGAAAATATGATCACTTGCAGTCATATAAGTATAAAAAAGATTGACTTATGACTTGATATCATTTAAAATAAAACGATTCTGATTCCTGAAATATTCTTTTTGATCATGTTTACAACTATTGCAAAAATAGCAAGTAAAAATCAGTCGATATATATTTTTTTCTAGTTTTATTTATCTCCTTTATACTACTGAGAATGATATTATCAATGAATACAAAATCATTTTTATGTTATTTGATTTCTTTCTTTCCTTATGTAAATCGACTCAGATAAGAGAGTAATAATAAAAAGTGAAAAATCAAATTTCATATAGGTTATTCAAGCTGATAATAATCAGGTAGTTCTGAGGGTGTGGGTGTGGGTAAATAAATGATGAATCCACACGCACGCCGACACCCTTTCAGTTTATTCGAAAGAAAATGTTTTTAATTTATAGATTTTATATAAATTTCATAAAATAAAACTAATGACACCTTATTCAGAATCGATATATTCTATGTCGGAAGATAATAATTTTGAAACATATTCTCTTATATGGCTTGATACTTCAGTTAACTCAAAAGATAATATTGAAACTCAAGCAATATTTCGATCATTTATAAATCATTTACAAATATTCGAAAATCTTGATCAATGTGAACAATATATTCAATCAGTTTCACTAGATGATCGAATTGTTTTTGTTGTTAGTGGTAGTTTTGGTCAACAAATTATACCTAAAATTCATTCTCTTCAACAAATTTTTTCAATTTATATTTATTGTGAAAATCAACAGTTTCATCATCAATGGAGTCAACAATATAATAAAGTAAAATAATAAGAAGGGAACAAAAATCATTATAGACGTTTCATCTTATCTTAGGTAAAAAGTGTTTGTAATCAATTACACGAATTGATTAAGAGAATCCAATATGATCATTGTGAACGAAGACAAAATAAATCTGATGAACCATTATCAATGAGTATTTTCGATCAAAATAATGATTATGAACAATCAACAACAGGACTTGATGGTCGATTTCTTCAAACACAATTATTAATTGCTTGTCTTGTTAAAATGAAAACGACACCAAGAGATAAAAATGAATTTATATTACAATGTCGAGAAATTTATAAAGATAATCCTAAACAATTAAAAATTATTGATGAATTTGAACAAGATTATGCCGATGAATATTCCTTATGGTGGTATAGTAGAGAAACTTTTATTTATCGTTTATTAAACAAAGCACTTCGTATTCAAAATATCGATTTTCTTTTCCTCTTTCGTTTTTTTATTCGTGATATTGAACAACAACTTTATGAAAATCAATATCTATTACCTATACGTGTCTATCGAGGTCAATTGATGTCATCGGATGAATTAAATATATTAAAAAAATCACAAAATAAATTAATATCAATAAATTCATTTCTTTCAACGAGTTCTAATCGTCAAATAGCTCTTTTCTTTCTTGGTTCATTTCCTTATAATGATACATATGAAAGAGTTTTATTTGAAATCGATGCTGATCCTCGTAAAGATGGTGTTAAACCATTTGCTGATCTTTCAAAATTTAGTTATTTCCCAGAAGGAGAATTTTTGATGACACTTGGATCAGTTTTCTATTTAAAAGATATTCGTCTTGGTGAAAATCATATATGGCATATTGAAATGGATTTATATGGTAATATTGATTATGATTTACATAATACATTTCATCATTTACAAAATCAATATAGTTTAAATAGTAGAGGATTACTTGAATTTGGAAATCTTCTAATTGATATGGCTTATTTTGATCATGCGGAAAAATATTTTATTCGATTATTAAAACAATTATCTTCTCAACATAAAAATATTTATAAATGTTATCATGGTCTTGCTAAAATATCTTGTGAAAAAGGAAATTATGATTTAAGTCTCGTTTATCTTTTTAAATCGCTTGAAATTTTACAAAATATAAATTCAAATGATTCTAATATTGGTTATCTTTATAATAGTATTGGTGAAGTTCAACAAAAAAAAGGTGATATTAAACAAGCATTACAATCATATGAAAAAGCATTAACAATTTTTCAACAACAATCCAATTGTAATGAACAGACTCTAGCATGGTGTTATAATAATTTAGGTACTATTTATGAGGATAAAAAAGAATATGATAAAGCTCGTAACTATCTTAACAAAGCATTAAATATTAAATTAAAATATCTTCCTCCTAAACATCCTTGTTTAGGTAATACATATAATAATCTTGGTAATATTTATTATTATTTTCATGATTATGATCAAGCATTAGACATGTATCAATTATCATATGAAATCTTTAGTAAAAGTATTGCGCCTGGACATCCTTCAATAGCTAGAATATTGATGAATATAGGTATTGTTTATGAAGCTAAACAAGATTTTAATGAAGCAAAAATAAATTATGAAAAAGCAAATTTTATTCGTACAAAAATTTTATCTTCAACACATCCTGATCGAATTAGTACTCAAAATGATCTTATTCGTCTGTCCTTAAAATTTTAAACTTTCGAAGTTTATTTGGATATGTTGATAAATATTCTTATATTGATTCAAACGAAAATCAAATTAAATTTTAATTAATTATATTTTTTTATACTATGTCATGCTTTTTGTAGTAGCAAATACTTTATTTATTCTACAATGAAATCATAGAAAATCATTGATCTATTTTGATCAATAATATATTAGTTGACAACGTAATTCATTTTGGTATTATAATAATGTAGAACTTCACGTCGAAATCCTACATTTATATATTCACAATTAATTGATTTTGTTGTCCGTAAATAAAGTACGATGCATTTTTTCGAAATTGAAATACGCCCATACAATAATCTCTGATTGTATTATTCTTCATTTATATTTTTTTCTTACAAAAGACATGTATTTGAAATGTTATTATCTAATTTTCATCTCTATATTTTATCTATCTCATATTATTCAAGCAACTCATTTTCGTGGTTCAATGATATCTTGGCGAATAGTCAATGATTCCTCTTCGTCTGTTTCTGTTCAAATTTTTCAACGGTATGCTTGGCGATATACTTACTATAGTCCATATTGTACAAATGCAACTATTCCAACTGGACAACCTCTTTTAGGTGCAGGTAATTATATTAATTGTGTTAGTAGTTGTCCAACAGGTTTATCAACACTTGGAAGTGTTCAAGTTCCTTGCACAGGTTACAATATTGGTGAACAATATGCAATGGGCGAAGGACGCTTTACATTTTCAGTGCCACACAATTCTAGTTTTATAGGAGTTTTTTCTGGTTCGTATTGGTTCGATCTTGTAACAGGAACTAGTTTACCATGGAGTGTAGCTGTTCAAATTCAAACTTTTAAACGAATCGATACTGGACGATATAATAATGCACCTATTGTTACTATGTTACCAATCTATCGATTGAGAAATAAAATTAGTTATTCAATTAAAATCAATGTAGCTGATAATGATTTTGATCCATACATTTGCTTATGGTCTAAAGGTACCAATCAATGTGGTGGATTGACTAACAGTGTACCAGGTGGTATTATTGATAACTATGGATGTTATTTGAATTTTACACCACAATTAATCGGTTATTATGCAGCAGCGGTAACAGTTGAAGATTTTATACTACTATCAATTAATATATCATCTACTGCTTATCTCTCACAAGTACCTATTCAATTCGTATTTCATGTTTACAATTCGACAAATCCTTGTGTTACTGGGCCTATTTATATAGGTGATCTTGTACCTGATATATGTATATATATGCTAGTTGGTAGTACTTATACTACACGTGTTCGTTTCAAAGTTCAATGTCAGAATGCAACTGTTGATAGTATTATTAGCGTTAATCCAACTGGTCTATTAACTACAGCACTTCAACAAGATCCATTTGATTCTACTATTTATGTATTTCTAGCTAATTTTACATCCAATGCTAATCAAATAGGACAAAATCTCTATTGTTTCGCTGGTGTTGATTCTATTGGTAATCAAGGAGATTCAGTTTGTCTTCGTTTTACTGTCTTATCACAAACATCCAGTCTTCAACCTTTATATACATCGAATGCAACTCATTATCCAACAGGAACAGTTTCAAAGACAACATCAGTATGGACTATTCTTACTGGATCAACAGTTTATCAACGACCAACAACTGAAACATATATTCGATTCAAACGAGCATCAGATAATACTGATTATTATGTATTAAATGTTGCTACTGCAACTAGTAATGTTCTTTATTTAACGAATAGTATAGTAATAAATACAACGGTTATGTGGACTCCAGGTGGAAGTTTTTATATTTATTTTGATTCTGGTATATTAGACGAACAAGGAGCTAGTTCATGTTCGAAAGAAGCAATGTCTATAACTGATCCGAACTTTTGGCCATTTAATATACCATATGAATCGACAACAACTAGTACAAGTAATTAGATCACTTCTTTTTTAATAATATATATATATATGTTGTTATTTTCAGCGACAACATCAACAACATCTGTATCATCAACAACAACAATGCGAACAGTAAATATTTTCGAGGGAGACATAAAAATAGATTTTCTATGAATTTTTATTTTAAGACACCAACACGCCAAACATTTAAAATATCAAGTTCAACTACTTCAGTAATTATGTCTACCACTACGACAGTAACAAAAACAGTCACACTAACGGATTCAACTACAATTGCTCAAAAAACCAGAACAGTTGTCTATAAGTAGTATTGTTCTTATTACTCTAGCAAGTCTCTGTGTCTGTGCTTGCATCATATGGAGTAGTTTTTCAATTATTCGTGTTTATTTGATTCGCTCTTTTCTTCTCGATTCGATTCTTCGTCAACAGTTTCTCAGTATGCATTCAATACCAATACCTGACGAGCAAATATCATCAAAATCTCAACATAAATTAACAATACGTCATTTTCCACAACATCCTTTATGGAAAAATTCGAATTTTGAAAATAAAACTTTTACTCAACAGAACTTGGTTGAAATATAAACATAATTCTTGCTTTTCTTGTGATTTATTTTCCACACCCTCTCATTCGTCTCTTTTTACTTTCAGTAATATAAATTCTATTTTCTTTTTCATTAATTTAGTCAGAAATAAGTAGTAGTTTTTCCACAATATGCCTTGTTTCTTTTACATGGATATTTGCTTTGTTCTTTGTTGGGACTATCATTCGTTTTATAAAATTATACACATAATAAAAACATAAAATATATCTACTTTCTAAAATACAACAATTAAACTGATCAAACTATCTGATATAAAAGGGTGTAGTTGAAAAAATTGATTTGTTTGAACATATTATTCAATTATTCATGTCTGATATTCACTTGAGAACGATTATTCATATGTTATCATTCGAATATATGCGACTGAGAGCATCAAATGATTAATATTCTTCATATCTGTATTTATATCCACTCATCTGTACAAATAATGATCTGTCTTTTATCCAACATGACTCTTTTTCAACAATCGTCATAAAATATAACTTCGAGATATTACTCCAACTCATGTATTATTTGGTGAATGGTGGTGTATTAAGAAATGTGAATGATTATATAGTTTGATTATATATAAAGTTTTTATGATTAAGTTCACAAAAGAAAATGTCATTCTGTCTGTATTGATTAATAAAGCTCAGCACTATTGAGAGCACCACCAATATTCTGTCCACCAGCAACTACTACTGATCCATTTGCTAATGTGGATACTGTATGGGAATATCGTGCGACATTCATGCTTCTTGTGGTAGTCCACGTGCCTGTTGATGGATTCAACAATTCAGCACTATTTAGATAACTACTACCGTTTCCCTGTCCACCGGCAACTAATATGGATCCATTTGTTAACGTGGATGCTGTATGAAGATCTCGTGCGGTATTCATGCTTCCTGTGGTTGTCCAAGTACCTGTTGACGGATTGTATAACTCAGCAGTATTGAGATAACCACCGGTGTTCTGTCCACCAGCAACTAATATTGATCCATTTGCTAATGTGGATGCTGTGTGACGATATCGTAGGACATTCATGCCTCCTGTAGTTGTCCAAGTACCTGTTGATGTATTGTACAATTCAGCAGTATTGAGAGACATAGACGTACTAGTATTGTTCTGTCCACCAGTAACTAATACTAATCCATTTGATAATGTGGATGCTGTGTGAGATCCTCGTCCAAAAGTCATACTTCCTGTGGTTGTCCAAGTGCCTGTTAATGGATTGTACAATTCAGCACTATTGAAATAAACACTGCTATTGGTTCCACCAGTAACTAATACTAATCCATTTGCTAATACGGATGCTGTGTGTAGTTGTCGTGTGCAATTCATGTTTCCTGTAGTTGCCCAAGTACCTGTTAATGGATTGTACAATTCAGCACTACTGAGATAATTACCACTGTTGTCCCGTCCACCAGTCACTAATATTGATCCATTCGCCAGTGTGGATGTTGTGTGACCATACAGTGCGACACTCATGTTTCCTGTCATTGTCCATTCTAGATAAAATAGAAAAGTGAGAAAAAACTGTTGTTCTTAAAATAGCTTCGAATCTCTCATGTGCATAAGTTATGTATCTATTGAACACAATTCCAGTCACCTTGAGAGTTGGTGAGTGTTATTGAAGATTATGAAAGTGATCAGCGATTTCTATCGTATGACATTCTTCTTATCAACAATCTATTCAATATTTGAGTCAGTCTAGATCGAATCAAGTCACTAAAAACTGATCATATTTCCACTTCTGAGAGGAAATGTTTGCTAATGTTATTTATCGAGATGCCAAACATTTGATAGGTAAAACTTAAACTCTTAGATGTAGTCAGTTGTACTTATCATCTTTTGAGCAACTATAAATCATTTAACATAGTACTGACTTGGTGTTGTTGTTGTTGTTGTAGTGGTTGTTGTTGTGGTTGTTGTGGTTGTAGTGGTTGTTGTAGTGGTTGTGGTTGTTGATGATGAAGTTGTCGTAGTCGGTTCTATTTTGAAAAAATGATTTTAAAGGAAACCTAAACGACTGGATAATATTTTTTTCTCCTTCTTCTGTAACAGTGTATAGGCGTTAAAAATGAATTGGTTGTAACAAAATAGGAAGTGTTTAAATGATTTCTATTCTAATTGTAATTCTATGATGTTTACTTTAATTATAACTCAATTATAATACATTTGAAAACTCAATTTACCTTTCTTATAAATTTAATAATAAAGAAACTATTCGAATTATACAGATTGAGTCATGTAAGATTTGCGTATTGTATTGTTTCTTGAAATCTTTCATTTTCATTTAAGATGAGATTGAGATCAGAAACTAATTCTAAGTGAAAGAGGAAAGATCATAGTTTATGAGTACCCAGCACAATTAAAAATCCGATGAAAATTTGTTTAATCGACATCGATATTTTGTCTAGATTTATAAACATGAGAAGCATAATATCCATAGACGTTTCATAGAACAATTATCTCATTTTTTTCTTCATTATTCTCTTAATATTCGATGATATTGATTGTTTAATTTTTAAGTGTCAAAGAGATTTCGTTTTACTACGATATTTGCAAAGTCGAGTTTGGAAAATAAATTTTTCTCTCTTAAAGATATATTTTCTTCTAAATTTGTTCTATTCATACTCACCTCGTGGAAATCGTGTTCCACTAATAACATTCATACTCGTCACATCCACATCACCCAACATATTTCCGTATTGCATCCACATATTATCAAATAGTTCACAATCAGAAGTTGATCGATGAAAAGTG
>CAJNOI010000156.1:106790-163875 GCA_905250115.1 Adineta steineri
ATATATATATATTTCTATTTAATGACATTAGAAAGGAAATTTATTCGTTGTTTCTTGATGACATATCTATCTATACATGAGCATGAGGTGTGACTAAATGACAATATGTTCATTAAATCTTTGATCGACAAATATGATGATGATGATGATGATGTAACAAGTGTTTCTTTCCTTTTGCGCCTCCTTCGATCAAATAATAGTCATTGACAATCATCGTCTGTACAGCGTAATTGTATATAGAAAAGCAAAGATGGTTGATGCCGACGTTGTGTCAGGGTCTATTAATTGATGAACAAGTAAATACATTTTATAACAATTATCAAAAAATATGTTTCGCCACATGAAGAAGAAGAAGAGAAAAAAATGTTTGCCTCGTAGGAATAGATATTTCTGTTTGATGAAATTTACTGTGCAGATATTCAGAAAAATGAACAGATGGAATCAATGAAAATGTTCGCTTGAACTAATAAGCTTAATTATAGTTACACCATAAGCATTTTTTATGGTATTATCGTATGATAAACGATTCTTTTACTGTTCATAAAATAAGATTTTACTGTTCAATAATATGTCCTTGTTATTATTTTTATTCGTTTAAGTTATTGTACTTAAGCTTTTTGCCTTTCATATCCGTCCTGATAGAGAAAAGAGAAAGAGAAAGAAATATTGATTCAAATCTTCTCTTTCGCCTTGGATAAGAGAACGCAATGAGAGAGGGAGAAGGAGAAAAAAATATTCTTTTTCTTCCTCTTAATGTTCAATGATGATCATTCCGTAGAATTGTACAGACATATGTATTTTTTATTTCAGATTGAACTATGAGCAATTTAAATATGTTCAAGAGTCAATTGATTATGATTCTTTATCTTATTTTATTTAATATTCATCCGATTATTACCGATGATCTATATGATTTTCGATTTATTTCATATAATGGTATGTATATTGATATTCTTATCTACAAGTGTTAAGACTTAAATATGTGCTAATGGTTAATTATTTCTCTTCAGTTATTAGATCTTTATTCAATCTATTGCGTTTTCTCTTAACAATACTATTTGACTTTAGTTTGTAATGAAGATTGAATTATATTTCATTTTAGAATCATTATATAATATGGAAGTTTATCAAAATGGTGATGATGTGTTTGATGCAATTGTAATTGATCAACAAAGAAATCAAATAATTATTGGAGCAAAGTAAAAATATTAGTTTATATATGTATATCTATATAATAAAATATAAATTTAGAAATGCAATAATACGTTTATCAATTGATGATTTTCATGTATTAGAAAGATTTCAATGGGAATCATCAATAAATGAAATAAATATTTGTCGTAGTCAAATGAAATCAAGTGTATGAATTTTCGTTTATTTGTTTAAAACAAAATTATTCTTTATAATTTTAAATTTAGAATGAATGTGAGAATTATATTCGTGTCTTAGCTCTTCGTTCTTCTGATCAATTATTATTAACTTGTGGTACAAATTCTTATCAACCAATTTGTATATGGCGTCAACCAGATTCACTTTCAACAATTATTTCAAATGAAAAATTTATTCCTGGTGATGGAAAATCTCCATATAATAGTCAATATTCATCAGTATACAATCTTATTGATACAGGTAAATATTCATCAATAAATTTAAGACAAATAAGATCTATTTTTAGGTGAATTATATTCTGCTACAAGTAATGAACCATTATTTGGTATTAATGATCCATTAATACAAAAAAGTTTTAGTCAAAATAAACAATTACGAACACAACAACATGATTCAAATTGGTTAAAAAGTAAGTTCGAATAAAATTTTTTTAGTAAACTATTAACGTTAATTATTAATTTTAGATCCATATTTTGTTCGAATATTAAATATTGGACAATATATTTATACATTTTTTCGTGAAATATCTCTTGAACATCTTTCATGTGGCACAGTAAGAAATTTTTGTTTTTTAAATAATATATCTATGATTATTTTATTAGAATGTTTATTCTCGTATTGCACGTGTATGTAAATATGACGATGGTATGATGAAATATAGTGATACATTTCGTTCATATTCAAAATTACGTTTATCATGTTCGAAAAAATTATTAAATGAAATAACATCATTTGATTTTAATGAATTACAATCAATTTATTATGATTCAGCATTAAATTTTATTTATGGAGCATTTAATTTACAAAAGTAAAAAAAAAAATTTAATTTTATACGGTTTTGTATAACAAAATAAAATTCTTTGATTTTAGAAGTGGTTTAGTGGGATCAGCTATTTGTATTTATACAGTTGATGAACTTGAAAGTGTTTTTAAATCATCCTTTCTAACACAAAAATCTAATGAATCATATTGGTTACCATCTTCGATGAAACAAGAAGCAGAAAAAGTAAATCAATAAAAAAGAAAAGAAAACGTTTGTTCTGTTCTTCAGTAAAACTTATTATTTTTTTAAGTATAACTTTCTATATATCAACAAAGTTATTAAATGTCCATTAATATAAATCTATACTTATTGACAAGATTCAACGTCTAATAGTTCTTTACTCGTATAGAAATCTCAATTTCGATTGATATAGAACTTACATATTTTACGAAGGAAAATAATAACTGTGAGTTATAAATCAAGGCTTGGCGGCTGTCCTTCCCTTTCCTATTACAAGTCTTAGCAGCCGGTAGCAAAGGTCATTGGATATAAACCAAGACAGTTGTTTATTCGAATCCATCTTGAGGGTGTGAATGACAGGTTAATATATTATCCGCACACAGTCTTCGGAAAACATCGTGACCATAAATTTCGAATTGAAGTCTGTTGGTTAGCAAATCCTCTATAGTATCTGTGAAGGAATTCTAATACTAACAAATAAGTTTTCTTCCAAAAATAACGAAAGATCAAGAATTTACAGGTCTTCAGATCTCTTTGATTTTTATAAATAAGATTAGTCTCTAGCGACTTTATATACATGAACATACTTAATATAAAAATAATTTTTCTAGTGTGAATCAAATCAATCAAATAACATTTCATCAATTCCATTAGGACCTGTACTTCGATCAGGTGTTCTTCAATCATCATTTGATGCACTCGTGTTCGATGATATTCATATTGGTCATTTATTAGTTGATCAATTGAATGATATAACTATTTTATTGGTTATTACGTTGGATGGTTTATGGTTAAGAAAATATTCATTATTACTTGATAGAAAACTATGTTTAATTGAACAAATTCAATTAAAATCACCGATGATATCAGCAAATTCATGGAAAATAAATAAAGCAGAATTTATTTCGAAAACCGTAAGAATAATATTTTAGTTTTTTTCTCATGAAATATTTTTACATAACAAAATTTATCTTCATAGAAAGAAATTGTTATAACAACTTCAATATCTGTATTAAAAATATCTGTTGCACGTTGTAATCGTTTTAATACAAGTTATCTTTGTTCTGCATCAATGGATCCATATTGTACATGGAATAATCATTATCAACGATGTATTTTATCTACTGAATCATCATCATCGAGCATTTCTTATCAATCATTAACATGTCCAAATTTGAATATTACAAGTACTTATATATATAGAAATAATAGTTCTAATATTTGCATATAAAATAATTTAGTTGATGGTGGTTGGACATCTTGGTCATCATGGTTTCTATGTGAACAAGATACAGGTGAAAAATGCCATTGTCGTATGAGATCATGTACACAACCGAAACCACAATATAATGGAAAATTCTGTCAAGGAAATCAAATTGAAATAAATCGATGTGAAGGTAAAAGAAAGATATATTTGAAATGATTTTTTTATTTCTTTTTTGTATATATATATATAGTTCATGGTGGTTGGTCACCATGGAGTGATTGGAGTATATGTCCGCAAATATGTGGTAAAATATTTCGATCAAGAACACGAACTTGTACTAATCCTGAACCGAAAAATAATGGAAGAATTTGTATTGGATCTGAACGTGAAGAAGAACCATGTCCGGAAATAATCTGTTCAAGTGAAACTTCAAGATTAAGTACTTGGAGTGGTAATATTAACTATGAATTTATTTTTTTTATTGATTTCATTTTTTTTTCTTCTCTATTATATAGAATGGAGTTTATGTTCAAAAGTATGTGGAGGAGGAATACAAAAACGAAGACGAACATGTTTAAATAATAATGGAATATGTAATGAATGTTTAGATGAAATACGTATATGTAATGAATTACCTTGTCCAAGTAAAAATTTAAATTATTAATAAAATAATTATTGTTATTTTGTTTTTTTTCCTAGTTGAACAAACGACAATGTGGAGTAATTGGACGAGAATTATATCGAACGATGATGAATTAAATAATGATGATATGATAAGAGAAATACGTAATCGATTTGTTTGTACAATACCTTTGACAACTGATCAACAATCGTTAGTAATCAAATCAGATAAGATTATGTATAGAATATGTGATCATAATGGAAATTATTGTCAAGAAAGAGGTAATTTTATTTTGTTTATGTTTAAATAAATATTAAATATATTTCTTTTCAGATTCACTTGGTCAATGGTCTCAATGGTCTCATTGGAGTGGTAAATATTTTAATATATACATATATCAGTTTTTCATAATTAATTTTTATTTTTTAAAGAATGTTATCCATCTTGTGGTATTGCTGGATCAATTCAAACACGTCGTCGTACATGTTTAGATAATCAATGTATTGGTAAAAATATTGAAAAACGTGATTGTTCATTTTGTTCATCACAATTAAAAAGTAATTGGTCTTGTTGGACAGATTGGTCTGAATGTTCTTTATGTACATCTACACAATCATATTCAACTAAATTTCGTACTCGTATATGTTTGACAAATACATGTAATGGTTTATCACGTGAAGAACGTTCATGTTTATGTCCATCATATTTTCCATTTTTTAATGATTATCGTTTTACATTAATTCATCTGGTCTTAATGAGTTTAATATCGTTTTTAATGGGTTGTTTAGTAATACTTTGTGTATATGGATTATATTATCATCATCATCAATATCGTGATAAATATTTTCAAAGATCAACATCAAATTCTTCATCAAGTCCACATACAGCTATTGATTCAGATACATTTACAACATTATCAAATACAAATAATAATCAAATTAAATTTCGACATTTTGATTCAGGATCAATATCAGCAACAGATATTAATAATTATCTTAAAGATATTCCATCAAGAAAATTAAATATGTATATTAATCCAAGAGATATAGTTCTAACACCACCACCACCACCATTAGTAACATTAAAAAGAACATCATTAATGTCATCAATGAAAACAAATCTTGATGCTGATGATATTTAATTACATTTTTATTTTTATTTTTTATTCTATCTGTGATATTGTATTATCTAATTAGACTAGTTTTTTTTCTATTTATCGTTCATCTTCGTTTTTGTTTTGTTTCTTATAATATGAAAGAATCGATGTTTTCAAAAACAAAAGCTTATGTAAATGTAGTGAATATCTTTCAAGTAGAAAAATCAGTCATAACGATAAATGGCTGTACGTTCTGTACTCACAGCTCAATGGTAGAGACATGTCTGAAGAGGTTAAGTATCTCTACAAATCTCAATAAGAAAAAATTTACCTTTTCACAAATAGGTAAGAAAACAATATACTGAACAAAGGTTTCTGTAAGCAACATAAATAAAGAAATTTTTCTTTCTTTATAGGATCGGGTATAACAGTTTGTATATTAGATTAGATAGCTTGTTAGTTCTTTTTCTTTTTGTAGACACGTTTCGATTGTTATTAATATTTATCTTTTGCGATTTTCTTACAAGGAAAATTAAACAGTAAAGCATAAACTAATATAATCATATCTATGATTCAGCTTTTGTTTGATAAAAAATCGTTTTAAATAATTTATAAAATATTTTATTTTTTTTAAAAATTTTAACATGGAGATGTTGCTTCTGCTTCTTTCTTTGCGTTTAGTATGGACAACATGCATTTGTGATATTTAAGAATTTCTTTTAGAATAGACATCCGTCATCGTATGTTTTTTTTTATTCGTTCTTCTTTCATTTAGTTTACTCTTGCGTATTTGTTGTATTTGCATATATAAACTATCCTTTTCAGGATCATTTTCAAAATCTATCCAGGTCCAATAATCCGGCACGGAAACGGCCGGTTCCGTGGTATTTCGGAGTTGCACGGAAGCGGTATTCCCGATTAACGGATCCAATGACCGGATTTGTCTGATTTGGGCCGGAACCGACAGAAACAAGTCAAAACCGGCAGTCGGATACGATTACCTTACTTCTCCATCGGATTCCTGGCATTTTCCTAGCGGGTTCCGCCTAGAAATAGCGAGTTCCCTCAGGGATTTTGCCAGAAATTCATGGAATCTTGCTTCAGGAACCATTGTCCTGGTATCTGTTGTTAATGTTTCGTTTCCTAAATTTGTTGATGTAATTGAAATACTTGATGATGATAAGGCTTGCACCCAGTGCCAGTCGGACTGTACTGGTGCATGCCTAATTTTGATATTGTTTCAATTTTATTAATAAACTTACAACAAACACTTGCATAAGATAATCGCGTTCGTCATCAAGATATTCCTCGTCATTAGGTGTTGTTGAGGTCATTTTACAAGTAAACGAAAACCATCTTGAGGGTGTGGGTGGATGGGTGTGGATGGGTATGGTGTGTGTGTGTAGGTGTGGATGCGAATGCCAGGCGAATACAGTATTCACATCGACATCCACACGCATCCCTCAAGAATCAATATGTTAAAAAGCCTCGTCTCACAATACAAGATGAATCTGAAGATTACGACCCACCAAGGTCGATGGTTCCTGAAGCACTATTCCATGAATTTCCGACAAAATCCTTGGAATACCATGGAACCGGCCGTTTCCGTGCCGGATTGTTCGACCTGGGCAGATTTTGAAAATGATTCCGAAAAGGATAGTTTGTATATACAAATCTAACAAATATACAAGAGTAAACTAAATGTAAGTAAAACGAATCTTGATAACCAAGCTTCTTTATTGTTCCTTACTTAGGTAGACGAATTACAAAAAATATATGAACGAATTAAAGAATGGGTAGGGGTGTGGGTGCAATAAATAGGATACACCCACATCCACACCCTTGGGACAAATATCAAACGCAACGGTAGCAACATCTTCATCCTGAAATATTTTATTTAAAAAAAATGATATATTTTTAAATTAAAAAATCTTTTTTATTTTTTCGAATAAGAAAAAAAACTAACTTTATGAATTAAATCATTTTCATATGTTCTTTTTGTTGTCCATTTTTCACTTTCAAAAAATTCAATCTTATTATCCACTGGAATTACTAACATCTAAAAAGATTTTTATAGAAAATTTTACTTTTTTGTAAACAAAATTATTTCTTATTTACACAATCAGTTCTATCCCAGTCGATTTTGACTAATGGCATATATGTCAAAATGAGATCGATTCTCTAGTTTTACAAAAAAAAATGAACAATCTTGTAGTTTATCTATATTGAAATAAGTAATATTTATATTTAAAACCTAATCACCATTTATTAACGAAGAAAAAAAATGTTATAAGATTAAGAATCAGAAAAAGAATATTTAGAAAGTCTATTATTATCAATTGATATAATCTTGTTTCATTTCTTCGGAATATCTCGATCATTTAGACAACATTTATATATCATAACACATTTATCATCATACAATTGATGATCAAGTTCAAATGAACAGAGGTGACTGTATTTTAGTCCATTAGTAATTTTATTTTAGCTAATTCAAACGTAGTTCACCTTTATTAATTACTTTCTTTTATTCAAAAAACAAAGAATCCTGATTAAATTTCGTCATATACAACAATACAGGAAAATATTCATCAAAATGTTTTCGTCGAACAAACGACTCATCTATATGAAGTCCTTTTAGTTTAGAACAACAAAACCGTGTTGCATCATTAGTAAAGTTGTTTGTTACAATTTCCAGTGATTCATATGTGATGCAGAGATCCAACAAACAAGGTAAATGAGTGTTTGTATCGACGAGAAATAGTTCAGCATAATCATCATGTGCATCAATCAGATTGAGAAGATTAAGATGAGGAAAATTAATTAGTGTCGAAGAATGTCGCTTGTTTTTTTGTGCTTTCCAATTGGATATCTTCAAATATTTTAAAAAAGGAAAACTATCAGAAATAACATTGAAGAATTCATGTTCAAAAAGATATGAATCAGTCATTGTCAAGCATTGGACAGTAACAAACATGCCACCTTGAAAAGAATTGTTGAGATACAGAAAACTTTCGAATTGATATGGAAGTGAATATATATGAGATATCACTACAGCCTTTATTTGTTTAGAACCGAGGATTCTATCTTTTGATGTTCTTGGTTCAAAATGTGCAAATGAACCAACTTGTGCATATCCTCTTCCAATGAAACTATCTTGTATGTCTTGATTTGATGGTACATCAATTTCATTTTTCACAATAAAAACAGCTGTATTTATACTGAAAACAAATTTGTTTAAGTGTAACATATGAACAAGTACTTGATCGTATAATTCAATACCATCAATAAGAGTTGAGTCAATCCGTATTACTGATAGAAATAATATTAACTCTTCAAGATTTATCATTCGACGAAGTAATGGAATAATGTATTTATCATAGTCATGTATGATATTAAATGAAGTTAATGAGAAGTATTTCAATGTCGGAAGTTTTGTCTAGAAAGAAAACCATTTATTTAATTTAATCTTTTTTCTCAAAACAATATTTCAAATTTACCTTGTTGTTTATTCGTTTTGGTCCACATTTGACCTCTCTCACATTAATAGTTAGTTTTGATAAAGAATCAAAACGTCCATTAAGAAGACAAAGACAAGCATTAAATGTTGCAACATTTATTTTCAATTCGATTAAAGTTGAATATGTATAACATGTTTTTGGTAATTTATAAATCAAAAGGAATGAATTTCGATAAGAAAATAATTGAGAAAAATTCAGATTGATTAATCGTTGACATAGAGATAAAATCAATAGAAATATATCTGATGAAGTTTTAGTTAATAATTTTGGTATTTCATCAGTCTGAATATCAATATTTAGATGTGTGATTTGATGTGCAAGCAGATTACAAAGAGCTGAATGATCTTAAAACAAAAATTCATTTCATCAATGAAAATATTAAAAATAAAATCTACCTGTTAGATATTGATAGAGTATTTCTTCTTTAAAATCAACAAGTGATAAAGAATAAAGTTGAGAATAATTGTGAGTAAGAATACGTTCTATTGAATGTTCTTCAATAGCAAGTTGTTTAACTTGATCATGAATACTTGGTAAAATGTTTTCACAAATATTTGAAAGAACTTGTTCAGATACTGAAAATGTACGTTGATAAAATGACTTGATAGTCATAAGTGTAATATTAAGATTTTGAATATAAAGAGGATCAAATAGTAGTTGAATAAATCGTTCATTAACATGGACAAGTGAATAAATCACATCAGCAAAATTCAATTTATTGATAATAATAAATAATATTTCATTGGGCAAGTCGAATATATTTGAATAATTGTTATTGGAAATATTCATGTTTATGTCGCTATTTTGTTCATTCATGTTAGTTGATATATATGCCTAAATTTTCTTCTTGTCTTTGTGAGAATAATGACGAATAAATATTGAGGTTATAATATTAGACTATGACGGATGGATGATGGCATTGTTTTTACTGACTAGCATTTTTTTGCATTAGTCATCTATCTATTCATTAGATCATTCTTCTGTTTTTGAAAATAAGTATCATTTCATATGCTCTTTTTTGTACATACTGTCATCTTTGGCATAAGACTGAGTTGAGTCAAAAAGACAATAGAAACTTGATAACACAGAGTGTAAAACTTATTTTTCAGTAAAATACCATAATTTGTTTTAGTTGATCAAATTGAAAAAGCACTATGCGATTATCTATTGCTCGAGTACTCATGATCTTGATATGATGAATGATAAGGATGTTCCAACAAAGTTTGATTCTGATATGAATACAAACGAATAACAAAATTATCTGTGTTAGAAGACTTTTATGTACAAGATGCTATATATCATTTTTATTGTATATACATGTATTATTTTATATATTTTTATTTTTCAGCTGATAGTTTTTGCACTTATAGACAAATCGAATTATTATCTGCATTCATATTTCTAATTGAAATATTCGCTTTTTCTAACTACGTTTTTACCTCGACTATCTTCTTTTTATTGGAAAGAGCATTCTTCTTAGCAATGAAAATATTATTTGATTTTCATAAAAAAAGTTAGTAAAGAAATTTTCTTTTAATCATTTTGATGATTTAAATAGGTCAGTAATTCTTTCTTTATAAGATTGGGTATAACAGTTTCTATATTAGATTAGATAGATAGTTTGTTAGTTCTTTTTCTTTTCTTAGTCACGTTTCGATCGTTATTAATATTTATCTTTGACGATTTTCTCTCAAAGAAAGTTAAAAAGTAAGGCATAAACTAATACAATCTCTATTCCATAAAAGATCATTCTAAGTAATTTATAAAATATTTTTCATTATGGATGATGTCATTATCTGCATCAGTATTTCCTGTAAAAAAATATGCAATAGAACATTCATTTGTACCTTTAATTACTTCATCTGAATTATTTATAGTCACTTATGATGAATATCCACGACCTTTAATTCGTTTATTCAATAATAATTGTAATCAAATAATGTGTCTCTATGTTCCATCATTATTAGTTGATATGTGTTATTCATCTGATTTTGATTCATTTATTTTTCTTACAACAACATGTCTCTATAAATTAAATCCATCAATAGGTAAAATTGAATTAATAAATGATTATAGTTTATTACAAGAAAATCGTTCAATGTCATCTATTTGTTCAACAAATGATCAACGTTTATTTATTTTATATCGTTTTGGTGAATATTTAGATACATATCCAAAAGGAAAACGTATTTGGAAACGACGACATTTATGTGATTCAGTATCAGAAGATATTGCTTTAATTCGATCATCGAAAGACAAAAATAATGATTCCTATATTTTTGGTTTACTTATTGTTGAATGGAATGGTATATGGCGTGTTGATATATTTTCATCATCATTACATAAACTTCATACAGGTTTTCGTTTCAATGGATGGACACGTGATGTATGGCTTTCTGAATGGTCTCCTTATAAATCGTGGTTTGTTGGAAGTACATATCGATTAATGATTGATTCGAAAGGACAACCAATTAATATTTCAACAAATGAATTTGATTCTGATATAATTAATATGATTTGGATGACGAATATCAATGATAATAATAAAATTAAAATGATTGTTACAAAAGGACAAAAACTTCTGACATTTTTTAAATAATAATTTTCTTTCTGTTATTATATATTTCTTTCATCATAAATAAAATAAGTGAAAGAGTTGAGGATGTGGATGTGAGTGCAGCTGTGTCCTACTCATATTCACATCCATCCTGTAGATAAAAATAAAAATAGCAGCCGTACATAATCGCGCATATTCGACGAGAGATACATATTTTTGTGTAGAGATTTTGATTTCATTTGTCAAACAGATAAGAAATCTATCAGTTTTCATATTTATCTTAAACTGAAGTACTACGTTACTGAATTATTATCTCGATAGTATTATTGTATACAATACTTTCATATTAGATATTATATTATATATATTAAATTCTTCTTAAGCTTTAGCTTTAATTTCTTCAACTTTTTCAGTAGCTTCTTGTTAAATAAAATGAAACCATTTGTTGAATCTAGATTTCACATCTGCCAATTAATTAACAACAAATGAAATAAAACTACAAATAGAAAGTTTTTTTTGTCTACTTGTAACAATAAAAAGAGGTTTGAATATACATTCTTTTTCCATTTATTTTAAACGATTTGAAAACCTTATCTAAAAAACGAAATTCAGTATAATTTAAGATATTGATTCTATTGGAAATAAAAAATAAGGTTTTCTTATAACTTATTCATAGATAAGGTAAATTTTCTTTTCTTTTTTTATTTGTTTATTATTGAAAAAATAAAATTCCTCTTTCCAGTACATCTTCGAAGTTGAACATTCTTTTAATATATGAAAATCATCATTTCTCCCTTTCTCTTCAGATATTGAAAGAATTCCCAGCGATCGAAAATGATGTTGCTTGATGATACAGTCATAGGAACGTTTTTTTCTGTTTTAGAGATATTCGATTTTGGGCTTATCTTCCCTCTCAAAATAGACCTGAAAAAATACATGCATGATGCAAAAGTTGTAATTCAAATATTACAATTTTGAATAGAAAATCGTATGATTCAATCAAGTCATCGGTATAATCTAGCAGGATTTGATATTTTTACGATGAATTTGCATCGTGTACACGATGTGTCTATGAGGATGAATAGAAACCACGCCCAATCATTGTTTTAATGAACATGAATATATCTGATGAAGTCATTCATCATAAGGTATGCCAATGTGAGGTTCTTTCTATCATACGTAATAATCATCAAAATATTATTTATCTTATTAAAAATATGATGAATCCTTGATCATTAAATGTTCAATATAGAAATGATAATGCTTATGCAACCTATATATATCAGGAAAATACAAAACTAAAACAAAATTCTTCACATGACACAAATAAACTAAGTCAATTGTTGAAAGATCATTTATCATTTAACATGTTTAATTGTGAATGATTCAAATATTATCTATACTATTCAAATATAGATATGTTAATAATAATAAAAACATATTTCTCTGAAAGTAATCATATCAAAAGTTTTATTGACAAAATACATTAAAATGCATCTAAAAAGACGCCTACAGAATAAAAACGATATATAATATCTTCTATATAAAAGTCCTCTAACACAGATAATTCTATTGTTCATTTGCACTCATACGAGAATGAAACTCTATTGGAATAGGCGTGTCATTCATCATATCAAAATCATGAGTACTCGCGCAATAGGTAATCGCATAGTGCTTCTTTCATTTTTAGGATATTTATTTTTTTTAATTTGATCAAATAAAATAAATCATAATCTTTTACTGAAGAATAAGTTTCACACCATATACCATTAACTTCGTTTTGACAAGCAGAAGAATGATCGAATGAATAGACAACCAATGCGAAAAAATGCTAGTCAGTAAGAACAATGCCATCGTCCGTTCTTTATAGTCCAATATTGTCACCTCAATATTTATTCGTCATTATTCTCACAAAGACAAGAAGAAAATTTAGGCATATATATCAACTAACATGAATGAATAAAATAGCGACATAAACATGAATATTTCCAATAACAATTATTCAAATATATTCGACTTGCCCAATGAAATATTATTTATTATTATCAATAAATTGAATTTTGCTGATGTGATTTATTCACTTGTCCATGTTAATGAACGATTTGTTCAGTTAGTATTTGATCCTCTTTATATTCAAAATCTTAATATTACACTTATGACTATCAAGTCATTTTATCAACGTACATTTTCAATACATGAACAAGTTCTTTCAAATATATGTGAAAACATTTTACCAAGTATTCATGATCAAGTTAAACAACTTGCTATTGAAGAACATTCAATAGAACGTATTCTTACTCACAATTATTCTCAACTTTATTCTTTGTCACTTGTTGATTTTAAAGAAGAAATACTCTATCAATATTTAACAGGTATGTTTTATTTTTTTAATATTTTTATTAATGAAATGAATTTTTATTTTAAGATTATTCAATTCTTCGTGATCTTCTTTCACAACAGATTACACATCTAAATATTGATATTCAGACTGATGAAATACCAATATTATTATCTAAAATTTCATCATATATATTTGTAATGATTTTATCTCTATGTCAACGATTAATCAGTTTGAATTTTTCTCAAGTATTTTCTTATCGAAATTCATTTATTGCGATTTGTAAATTACCAAAAACATGTCCTACATATTCAACTTTAATCGAATTGAAAATAAATGTTGCAACACTTAATGATTGTCTTCGTCTTCTTAATAGACATTTCGATTGCTTATCAAAATTAACTATCAATGTCAGAGAGATCAAATATGAACGAAAACGAATAAACAACAAGGTAAATTTGAAATATTGTTTGGAAGTAAAAGATTAAATTAATTAAATGATTTTCTTTCTAGACAAAACTTCCGACATTGAAATATTTTTCATTAACTTCATTTAGTCATACAGGTGATTTTGATGAATACATTATTCCATTACTTCGTCGAATGATAGATCTTGAAGAATTAATATTATTTCTAACAGTAATAAGGACTGACTCAACTCTTATTGATGGTGTTGAATTATATGATGAAGTACTTGTTCATATGTTACACTTAAACAAATTTATTTTCAATATATATACAGGTGTTTTTATTGAAGATAATGTAATTGATGTACCATCAAATGAAGATATTCAAAATAGTTTCATTGGAAAAGAATATGGACAAGTTGGTTCATATGTGCATTTTGAACCAAGAAAGCCAACAAATAGAATCATCGATTTTGAAAAAGCGAAAGCTGTAGTCAAATCCCATATATATTCACTTCCATATCAATTCAAAAGTTTTCTTCATCTCAACAATTCTTTTAAAGGTGGCATGTTTGTAAATGTTCGATGCTTAATAATGACTGATTCAAATCCTTTTGAACATGAATTCTTCAAAATTATTTCTGATAGTTTTCCTTTTTTAAAAAACTTGAAAATATCCAATTTGGAACCACTAAAAAAGAAGCAACATCCTGCGACAGTAATTAGTTTTCCTCATCTTAATCTTCTCAATCTGATTGATGCACATGATGATTATGCTGAACGATTTCTCGTCGATACAAACACTCATTTACCTTGTTTGCTGGATCTCTGTATCACATATGAATCACTCGAAATTGTAACAAACAACTTTACTAATGATGCAACACGACTTTATTGTTCTAAATTGAAAGGACTTCATATAGATGAGTCGTTTGTTCGACCAAAACATTTTGATGAATATTTTCGTTTATTGTTGTACATGACGAAATTTAATCAGGATTCTTTTTTTTTTTGAATAAAAGAAAGTAATTGATGAAAGTGAAATATAGTCAATAAACAAGTTTAGGAAAATCTTCACAGATATTCAATATTATTTGTAGTATAAACTAAAGATTTTAAAATAAATATCCATATCTCAAAATTATTCAATGAAACTGTACATAATGATATAGTTATCTTGAATAAAAGTCTTTTCTGAAAGATCTGAGTCAGTTGTTAAAGCGCGCAGCATCCTGTATTGAGTTTATCCGGTAGTTTCTTTGAATTTTGAACATGTGACTATTGAACTTGAAAAAGAAATTATTCTCATTTTAACTTGTTATCGTTTATCTCAGATAAACAAAATATCTTTTGTGAAGAATATAATTTCTTATTCATAACATATTGATCTGAATAAATGAATACTAATTTTGGATGATTTAAATGAAGATAACTTTGAAAATAATTCTAATCCGATCGAATCACATCTACGTGCATTATGTTTTTTCGAATATGTTTAAAAATACCAGTACTACTAATAATTTTACAAGTCTTGATTGTATATATTGAAATTTTCTATGTACAAATAATCAATGTCATGAAGTAAAAGTTATACATTTTACAGTTATCATGAGGCACTTGTTTGTTCTATTAATATTGATAGTAATTATATTGATTGAATAGAACAAATCGATAATACTAATGACAATAATACAATAGAAATCGATATCTTAGAACAAACTCCTACTACAATATGTAAATCTTTTACATTAAAAAGAAAGCAAAATGATATTATAGATGAAATAGAAATCATAAAAAAAATAAAAACGACTACAAATCAATCAAGCATTTCTAATTCTAGTATTGTATCAAAAGAGCAAGTGTAATCTTTAGAAACTATAAATGATTAAGATGGTTAGAATTTTTACAGAATTCAGGAAGAAAAAATCTATTTTTTAAAATATTAATTACAAAAAAAGCCTGTTGAGGATTACGATCGAATGCTATCTAGTTGTTTTGCTCGTTTGATTGTTTTTCCCGTTAATCGTAAGCACTCCAAGTATATATTGTAATCATTATGATAATAGTTTTGTAGTAACATGCTGCGACCGTTCCACCTCGCCCTCTCATGTGTTTTTTTTGCATTGGATTTCTTTCGGAGTATTTTGTGTTTGATGTTGTCTAACTACTATAGCTAAATAGAAAAAAAATTTAAATTTAGTTTTTATGCTTTTTTATTTACTTTTTGTCGATTATTTCGTAGTTCCATCAAGAATTCGTATAACGAGTCTTTATTATGGTCGTCTAATATGGGTGTGTGTGTGTGTATCTTATTCATTGCACCCACACCCACTCTTTAATTCATTCATATATTTTGTTTAATTCGTCTACCTAAATGAAGAACAATAAAGAAGCTTGGTTATCAAGATTTGTTTTACTTACTTTGTATTTATTCGTTTCTATTTCCTTCATGTACATATTCATATCGTCGTTTTCTGCATCATCTTCAAGATCTGTGCCATTATCTTCAGATTCATATTCATCTTATGTTCTAAATTTTGTATTGAAAGACGAGGCTTTTTAACATGTTGATTCCAGCCACTTAATCTATCCAGGTCGAACAATCCGGCACAGAAACGGCCGGTTCCGTGGTATTTCGGAGTTGTACGGAAGCAGTATTCCCGATTAACGGATCCAATGACCGGATTTGTCTGATTTGGGTCGGAACCGACAGAAACAAGTCAAAACCGGCAGTCGGATACGATTACATTACTTCTCCATCGGATTCCTGGCATTTTCCGAGCGGGTTCCGCCTAGAAATAGCTAGTTCCCTCAGGGATTTTTCCAGAAATTCATGGAATCCTGCTTCAGGAACCATTGTCCTGGGTATCTGTTGTTAATGTTTCGTTTCCTAAATTTGTTGATGTAATTGAAATAGTTGATGATGATAAGGCATGCACCCAGTGTCAGTCGGACTGTGCTGGTGCATGCCTAATTTTGATATTGTTTCAATTTTATTAATAAACTTACAACAAACACTTGCATAAGATAATCGCGTTCGTCATCAAGATATTCCTCGTCATTAGGTGTTGTTGAGGTCATTTTACAAGTAAACGAAAACCACCTTGAGGGTGTGGATGAGTATGGTGGTGTGGATGGGTATGATGTGTGTGTGTGTAGGTGTGGATGCGAATGCTAGGCGAATACAGTATTCACACCCACACCCGCGATGATGTGAATATGTACATCAAAGAAATAGAAACGAATAAACTAAATGTAAGTAAAACGAATCTTGATAACCAAGCTTCTTTATTTGCCTTCATTTAGGTAGACGAATTAAACAAAATATATGAATGAATTAAAGGGTGGGTGTGGGTGGGGGTACAATAAATAAGATACACCCGCACCCGTAGTAGACGATCATGATAAAGACTCGTTATACGGAGTTTTGATGCAACTGCGAAATAATCGACAAAAAGTAAATAAAAAAATCATAAAAACCAAATTTAAATTTTTTTCCTATTTAGCTACAGGAGTTTGACAACATCAAACACAAAATACTTGGAAAGAAATCCGATGCGAACAAAACACACGAGAGGGCGAGGTGGAACGGTCGCAGCATGTTACTACAAAACTACTATCTTGGGGTGTGGGTGTGAATACTGTATTTCCCTAGCATCCACATCCACACCCACACTCTCAAACTTATCAAAAACTACTAAGTGCATATAGAGCATTATTTGAAATCAATTTAGATGTATCGTTAGAACCAAGAAAAACAGCTACATCAAATAGACAAGTTTTAGTAAAGTGGATTTGTTCTACAATGGCTGTAAGTTGAGTTTATTCATTTAAATAAAATAGATTATATACATTAAAATAGTATTTATCTAAAATAATATCGATTTAAAAAATTCTATTAAAAATCTATATATGATGAAATATGTGATATATTATTTGAATTTTTATTTCAGGGTCAATACGCTCATGTTGATGTAACTCAGTATTTATTAGGACCAATACCAACACCAACAGCAACACCAGCAACTGATGAAAATAAAAATGAAGATGACCATGACAATCAAGATCAAAACGAAGATATCGAGGAAGATGACATATATGATCAAATTGAAATTGAAGCGGACAACGAACAAGATCCTTCAAACGTCTTCGTTCAAGAATTAAATCGTAATGAAACAAATGTAAACCAAAATAAGACTTAATTTTTTAGTATACATAATTTTTTATCCAATTTAGATAGCAGCATTAATAGGAATGAAACGCTCATATCTTGCTGAACTGCGTGACGCACGAAGAGAAGGAATAAACGCTGGCCGCAAAAGCCAACCCATCACCACAACTGTAGATTATTTCGAGTCAGAGCTAGACAAATATCAGCGATGGCTCAAAGCGATGAAAAGGACAATACGAACAGCAAAAAAACTGTCATCGAAACATATGCAGAAACAATAAAAAAATATTAAGTTTTTTATTCTTATTACTGATATTATTTTATCACAGTTGTTCAAAATGTTGATTATAAAATGTTCTATCATCATTTTTTCGAACCAACTTGTATATATTGTCTTTCAATAAAAACACCTGTATTTATACTAATTATGTTTGTAATATTCAATATTTATTATCGGAGTTTATCATGTATGATTGTAGAATAAAGTATAGATTTCCATGACAACCTTATCAGCTCTCGCTTTACTCGATGCAATTTTATTCTCTTCATGTTGTTATAGCTTATCGAACTTTTCTCTAACTCATACTGTTGTGAAAGATAAGGCCGGATCAACTTCAATCTTTTATTCTTTATCTTTATAGTCTTATTACATATTAACGTCAATTTATTATTTGTCTTTTAATCACTGACATAACGGTTATATAAGTCATATAAATCTTATATTATTATACTCTAATGAAATAGTCTGTTATCAAATGAATTTATGTCAAACAAGTACATATGAATGTTTCAATACAAATAAATGAGCCATTCTTTTCTTTTCGTATAAATCTTAAATACAAGATCGATAAATAAAAAAAACGCTAGAATATGATATCCTATAAGCTGATTTTACACATACACGTTTAATATTTATAACGTATGCTATTTATAGTATTAATTAATTTCAAATTAAATATTTTGATAATGATTTTATCCTATAAGACTGTAATTTAACAAATTAATTTTGCAGATTTCTACACTTTTCTCTTTTAAATAAAAAGCATGAAAATCTCATATAATTTAAAATGAATAAATATCTCAACGTATAATAGTCGTGCATATAATTATGTTATTAATCATAATAACTTCATTTTCTTTAAACTTCTGATGAAAAGAAAACCATTTAATTTAAAAAAAACACCTACACTCCTTTTTTGTTCTCTTTATCCAAACGACGAACATTATCGAGAAAAAATTACAAATCTTGAAGTATTTACTCTATGATATATATATATATATATATCTTAATAGAACTATTAAATTCTCTATAATCGAATACATTCATACAAAATAAGAAAACAAAAAAATATGCTATTCAATTCAGTATTTTAAATCTAATCGATAAAAATTTTCATAATGTTTAACAATCAAGAGAAATTTTCAATTAAATCTAATAAAGTAAAATTTATTCAATAGTTATTTGATTTCAACTCTGTTTTTTAAATCTATAGCCATATTATTCAAATACAAGTTTTACTTTAACGCAAAAAGCAAGTCGATTTTGGATACCTTTTGATGTTAAACTTTTTGAAAGTAAATCTTATTTTACTTATGAACATAATAAATAAATATTTTTATTTTTTTCAAGCTCTTACTCCCTTAGAATATTTAGAAAATTATTGTCGAGTCAGTAATCGAAGATATACAATTTATAAACGTATTTTTGATAGACATAAAGATTTTGAAGCAACATTAACTATTGAAGTAATAAACTAGAAACTTGTCTAATCATATTTTATTAATTATAAGAAACATTTTTTTGTTGTTTAGAATCTTCCCGATGCTCTATCTGATGTATATATGGAAACAATAGATATACGATTGATAACACAAGTCATTAATTTACTTGATTTATCATTAAATATAAGAATAACATTTGCACAATTTCGTGGTATTGCAGCATTTTCTGAACGATATTTTTTTCATATTTCAAAGTAAATTAAATATTGAATGTTGGAAAAAAAATTCTAATTATTAATTTTCTTAGTCGATCAAATGATATCGATCCACAATTGACAAAAGATATTATAGAAATACTTGATTTTTCTTCACTAGAATGGAAATTAACTGATATTAAGATCTCACCAATACTTCGAGATATTCTTAAATTTTTATAAAAATAAATCAAGAAAATAGTTATTCTGACTATAAAGTATGAAAAACGAAATTATACAATATTATCAAAAGTTATTTAGAAAAAAGCAACCTAAAATAATCTGTATTTGGTTTTTCTTTCTTCATCTTGAATTAACTAACTGATAACATTTCTATATAAATATATACATAATGACTAATTTTTTCTTTTCTCATGTTCTATCGATTGTTATGAAATCTACACAAATCGTAATCGTAAACAATGTATTATTTTAACATGTTTAACATTACTTTCAGTGACATCAGGAATTATATTTCGAATTACAATTATTGTGAAAAATGTTTACCTCTGTTATTCTATATAAAATAGACAATTAATTTATAGAAATTTTGTTTATATCATTTTAACAGTGTGAATTTAAGCATTTGGAGAATTAATTAGTAAAAAAATAATAATAAAACATCTGATGTAAATATTAAAAATAAATATTGATGTTATTCTATTCACATGTTTTTAATTAGAATAAAAACATGTGTAAAGAAAATTATCTTTTTTTATAGCTTATGTTTTATAATATGAAGTAAATATAGAGAGAATGGCTTTTTCTTTCTTATAGAAGAAGATTTAATTGAATTTTTCTCTTTAATTCTAGACAAAAAAATTGTATTATAATCGTAGAAAAATCGATATGACTTTTCTCGTCTGGTCTTGGTTTTTTTCCATGTCAAAGAAAAAAAAAAGAAGAAGAAGGTATTAATAAGTGAAAAAACGTTTTTGACGGTTCTGTCTACATTGACATGTAAAAATGACTTAAAGATACAGACTAAAGAAATGATGAACTTATTATTTTCTTTTCTTTTAATAAATGAAGTGAGTTGTATAATCATTATTAGTTATGTTAAATTCTTATATTCAATTTAATATTTAATATATTATGCAAATAACATGAATGAATTAGATAATAAAACAACAACAACAATATTAACTGATCATCATACTGAAGAATCAGTTTATGATGATAATAAAGATATAATATGGCCAACTGTTGTTGGTATATTTGTTGCATTAGCATTGGGATGGATGATTTGTCGATATAAATGTTCATCTAATGATCGATCTCCACATATTGTTCGATGTTGTCCAAAATCATTATGTAAAAGAATTCGATTATGCTGTATATGCATATTTAGGTATTTTACAAAAGCAATAATAATAATAATATTATTATTATTAATATTTCATATAGTTCATGTAGATTTAAAAATGACTCACAACAACCACAACAACAACGTTCAACTTCTGATTTACGAATGACAATTAATAGAGGAAGGTATGATTTTATTGTTGTTTAATTATTCTTATTTTCGTTTTTATCTATTTTTAAGACCATCGAACACAAGTGTAGTAGAAATTCCATTTATCGTAAATAATACAAATAATAATCAATCATTAAATACACAAACTCTTCCACAGTGGCCACCACCATTTCTTTTAAATAATAATAATCAGGGACCATCACTTCCATTATCAATAACGATTCAGTCACCTATAAACTCATCTGAACCTAAACGACATCCATTACGTCGAGAATCATTATTACCCGAAGCAGAACAGAGTAATGAGAGACGTGATTCTTCTCCATGGCCATTTCAAACTACAAATATGGTTTTTCATAACCAAACAAATGAAATAAAAAAAAGTCATCTGTTTTTTAATACTTAATTAATATCTATCGATAAATTTATTATTGTTAAATTTTTCAAATATAAAAGTACATTGAAAAATCCATTTAATTATTTTCTTTTTACATATTATATAAAATACTAAAAGATTATAATGATTGACAATAGACATGTGAAGTCAAATCTGACATGATAAATACCAGATTGACGAGAAAAATTTATCTTCTGGAAAAAACAAAATCAGAAGTTATTAATACAATTAAAATTTAAAAGTACAGCTAAAAAAATTCTCTCAATGCGATGTTGTTTATACTGGCAGCAAGTTTACATTAGAATTTTCAAGCCGTAAATATTTTATGAGAAGCTCTACAATATACACAAATATTACTTATTTTATAGTTGCATTTTTTGTCTTCAGTACGGACAAAATATTGAGAACATAAACTAAGGTCGAAATGTTCCCCATTTTGTAAAACAAAAAGTACAATGATAAAATTAGTGATCCTGTGTAAATTGTAGAGTTTCTCATGCTGCATCTAATAACATATTTTGATTTTTAATACAATGTATTATCGGTTTGAAAATTACGATGAAAAACACAATCATTTAATCTGTGCTACCTGCATGATTGTTATCGAAAATGTAGCATCGTAATATTAGTTGAATTCAATGAAAAGATATTTATTTTTATCTTTGAATGATAAGAGAAAGATTTTATCAGATAATGACTTGTAATTAAACTAAGAAAAGAATTTAAAAAATGTTGCATGTAATCGATTCTTTGACTATGAAATATGATCAAAAAGTGAACACATTTTTTGTTCTCTTGAGAATAACATCGATTCTCATTCATCTCCCGTGTGTGTTACAACAATTAATGTATTGAACAGAGACTTTGTTCCTTTTTTTTCCTATATATTGATTATTGGTATTGAGAAAAAGATCGTGATGAATAGCAGTCATGCTTCTGGTAGAAATAGATGAATGAGGAAAAAAGAAATTTGACCGTTTTATCGTAGACTATACTCATCATACCATTTGTTCACCTTTTCTTCTTCTTCTTCTTTTTCTTTGTGTTAGACAATCATTATTCTTAACAATATCAATGCGTTCAACATCTATTAATGATAAACCACAACAAACAAATATCAATAAAGTAAAAAGAACTAATTATTTCTTGTCTTTTTATTACGTATGATTTTAGTTAAATATAAATAATTCAGTAATGGATTATTCATTAAAAGAATTACAGGGAATAGTTACTCATCAACAAGAACAAATTGAACATAATCAACAATTATTAATCTCACGTGAACAACGTCTTAAATATCTTAAACAACAAGAAACATTACGTGCAAAACGTTTTCAACAAAATATTCAACAACAAGAAATGAAACATTTACGTTTAAGAACACTTGAAAATCAAATAAATCAATACAAAATATCAAATTCAACATTTGGTTTGTTTAAAAAAACAAAAAGATTTTCTTTTCATTTATATATTTTTTTTTAAGAAAATGAATTAGATATATTAAAACAAATATTTTTAAACAAAGAAGATGAATTAACCAAATCATTACATAAAATAAATGATTTAACAAAACAATGTGAACAAATAAGAAAATTAAAATTAACAGCAAACAAAGAACAATCACAAAATAGAAATGAATTAGATAAATTAAAACAAGAACTATTAGTAAAATACTTTTTAATCTTTTGATCTTTTTTTTATAAGAAATAAAAAATATTTTTTAGATAAGAAATAAATTAAATGAACAACAAAATCGTCAAATAACTTATCAACGTGAAATCTATGCATCAAAACAAGCCGAATTAAATCAATTAAATTATCGAATAAATGATATTCAACAAAGTTTAATGAAAAAAAAAATATGTCAAACAATAACAACAACACCTGTTCAAACAATTTCATCATCGAATCATTTTAAAATCGCTTTAGATAATGTACAAAATACATTGAATAATATTAATATCGCTGAAATTGAAAAACGTATGGTACAATTAGCAAATTCATTTAATTCAATTAATACAAATGAAACATCGATAATACCTGAAATTAACAATGTGAATAGTCTAATGATATTTCATTCAAATTCATATTTTTATAATTTTTTCTTTTGTATGTATATATAGACAAACAATTCTTCACCATCATCATCAATAGTTACATCTAAACAAGCACTTGCATCTAAAAATGAAATAGTAGCAACATCTGTGATGTGTTCATCAAATACATCAGTATCATTTTCACCACTTTCAAATGAATCAATAAAAATTGAAGAACAATTATTACCACCTAATCTACGTTTAAATGATGACATACTTTCAGTTCACTTTAATAATAAAACATCAAATGTTAAAAAACGTCATTCATTATGTGATCCATGTGATTCATTAATAAAATATTTATCACCAAATACTGAACAACAACAACCAATTCAAGTTCGAGATGATTCATTCATAAATTCATCTTTATCAAAAACAGAATCAACTATTGTTGCATATGAAAGTCTTGCAGATTTTCAAAGTAAAATTACTTGTAAGAAATCAAATGAAGGAGAAGAAGAAGAAGAAGAAGACAAAGAAGAACAATCAATAATGGAATCATTTATATCTGATACAGAATCTGAAGGTTCAGTTTCTGACGATATTGAATCAAATTTATCATTTCCAGTAACTATATTACCATCTGATACGAATCTGAAATCTTTATTAAAAACTTCAACAACACCTAAAAATACTTCTCGACGTGTTATATTTGATCCATTAACAATTCTTCTTGATGCCGCTGTTATTGGAGATCTTGAACTTGTTACAAAATCTGCAAAAGAAGTTCGTATATATAAATTTTTTTTGTTTGTTTTTATTTCTATTTTTAAATATACCTTTAGGTGAAAAATATAAGTCAACCAAATGATGAAGGTTTAACAGCTTTAAATAATGCAGTATGTGCAGCAAATATTGAATGTATTAAATTTTTAGTTGAATTTGGTTGTGATATTAATTATGCTGATAATGATGGTTGGACATCATTACATTGTGCTGCATCATGTAATCAAATATCTATAGTAGAATTTTTAATTAAACACGGAGCTTGTATATATGCAACAACGATTCGAGATAATGAAACAGCTGCTGATAAATGTGAAGAAGATGAAGAAAATTATACAGATTGTTCACAATATCTTTTAAGTAAAATGAAAAACAATATTATTAGTTGTATTTACCTTTTTTTTTCCTAGATGTACAAAATGATTTAGGTGTAATTAATGATGGATTAGTTTATGCTTTATATGATTATGAACCAGATTCATTAGTAAATGATGAACTTGAATTTAAAAATGGTGATCAATTGAAAATATTAAGACGTGGAGATGATAATGAATGTGAATGGTGGTGGGCAAAACATGAAAATACGGAAAAAGAAGGTTATATACCACGAAATTATCTTGGAGTAAGTTATTAATACATGATTTATCAATTAAAATATCTATGTATATATATATTTTTCTATTTCAGCTTTATCCAAGAGTACAATCTGGTACAATGTCATCAACAGATACTTAATAACTTTACTTTTTATTCTCAGGATTTGTTTATATATAAATAATAATTTCTTCAATAAATAGACTAATAAATATATTTCAGATTTTAAATTCTATAATTAATACAATTCATTATTATTATTATTATATTTTTATTGATGGGATTGTAATTGTTAGTTCATAATTAAGAACAATTATACCTATTCATAAAAATAAATAAATAAATAATTTTTTCTCGTTTTAACATCGGTATAAATATTAAGTTTTTGTTGAAGTTCTATTTTCAGTCGTTCGTCGACTAAAAGCATAATATGCAGGTTGTGATGAAGATTCATTATTAGAAAATGATCCATGATGTTCAACAACTACAGCATTCGTATTTGGTAATGGTCGTTGCGTTATGTGAGAAGTGGATTGTACATTTGGTCGCGTGGAAGACACAGGATAGGATTCAGGCGAAATAACTGTACGTGAAGATTGTGGTGCAACGGCATTGCTTACTTGACGACGTACTTTTAAAGGTTGTCCGTTTGGAAGATGCGGATTTTCTATCGGATATACAGTCGTATTGTTAGTCGAATGTTGTATTAACGATGGTGAAATGATAGTTTTTGCATTGATTTTATTTATCGGTGGTGATACTACTGTATTACTATTAGACCAAGCTTCATTTGAATTTTTTCGTTGTCGAGATGAAGGATGAGGTATTATCTGTACTTCATAATGTTCATTGTAAGTATCTTGTGATGAAGCTGATGAAACTACTGAATCAACATCTTGAATGCTATTATCATCACTCTCAAATGACTGGCTTCTTCCAACTTTTCTAGATGTTGGTTCATTATCATAATATAGTCCTGGTGTAGGTGTACGTAATTTAACTTCTACTTTTTCATCAAAATTAACTGATTTACTACGTCCACGTATATCTTGTTCTGTCATAGAAAGTCTTTCAGTTTTTCCTTTTCCTTTCGATCGAGAATTTTTTAATGCACTTTTTACATAAACCGGTTCAAATGACGAAGTTACGTTAACAACAGCTGATGGAGTTGTTCTCGTTTGTTTACACCCCATGTATAGAAAAGAAAGACGTAGATTAAAAACAAAATAATACTCCACGTCAATGCAACTAAAAAAGAATAATAGAATAAATAATATTTTCTTCGAAACATTAATATTAATCAATTAACGAAATCAAACGAAAAGAAATAAATATTACTTCATTTATCCTATCTATCTTTTCAAATTCATTTATAAAAAGTAAAAATAATTAATAAAAATTACTTACTAGCATTTTTTGTAAAGAAATCTATGCTGCTGCAATTATTGTCGTTTATGTAAACTGTTATGAAATCAAATATGATTAAGCGATACCGTGGCAAGACAAAAATAAAGAGAAAATGATTTTGTTTCTTTGTTTTGGTGACGATTATAAACAACGAAAAAAAAGATTGATCGATTATACGAGAATAAAAATGAAAGAAATTTCTAATAACAATCAAATCTTTTTTTTCTTCTACCGTTTTATGAAAAATAAATTAATGCTTTTTATCAACAAAAAGAGAACAGAACGAAAAAGTTGAAACGATGTGACATGTTGTTGTTCAGTAAAAGTACAATTGATAGAGTAAATTAATAGAAGAGAAAATGCTTTATAACTTCAAAGTGAAGTTTTCTACTCAAGAGCGTTGAAAATAATTTAATAGTATATACAAAGATCTAGATTTTTCTTGATATAATTGGAAGTATCTATGTTGATCTTATTAGTCATATATGATACATTAGGATGTAACTATACTTTGATCAAGAAGTGGGCGTGTACGATCATAATATTTTTGTAATACATAAAGAAATGTATCTAAAAACAAACAAAATGTAAAGTTGTTGCTTGGATGTTTACATAAAGTTCGAATCGATTTTAATTTTTACTTAAGTACAAAAAAACATTCGGTTGAGTATTTTATAATTATTTTAGATGAAGATTGATAATTATTCATATAAAAATAACTCTAATTATGAATATCTTGGAAATTAGTAATAGAATCTCTTGTCAATTATCAAAATTTATCTATTAATATTTGATATTATTTTAGTTCGTAATAGTTATTCTACCACCAATTCGTACATTAATTCATACTTAACTGTCGCTAAACGTTCTATAATACAAGAATAACAAAAGTATGATCAAAATTTTCAAGTATTGTTGTGCTTTGATGAAGAATAACACAGATTTTTTTCTTCTAGTAAATATTTTTCCGTAGAACACTCAAGAACTAAAAAGTATGAAAAATTTATTCTTGATTTGATCTCTTGGTACCATGATCTCATATATAGATGTAGGTCAACTCTAATTCATACAATTAGTATTATAATTTCTTTCAAAGTCAGTCGTTTGACTATTAGAGATATTCAAAAATATCAATCTTCTCCATACTTTATTATTCAGAATTTAAAATAAATAAATTGAATAGTTTACGAGCTAACTTTATGTCGTTTGATACGAAATCATATATAAAACAATGACTCATCGTTTTCGATAGTCTCGATGAAAATATATTAGATAACAAAATAATCACTTCTTTTTTCTTTCTTTCCTTTTATTTACTAAACAACAAATGATGGATATTCAACAAACATATGCCTCATCATCTGTAACTGATAGTTATAATAATGAATCAATTCTACCTCCATCGCTTTTTTCTTTTGAATCAACAATAAATTCAAGTTCGAAACTAACTAATAATTCTTCGTATGAAAAAGATAGTTTATTAGATGAACAACTTCGTTTTGAAAAACAAATAGCACATGAAAGTTCAATAAAAACACAAAATTCATTTATAACAACATATACAAGTTTACAAACAATTCTTTCACAAACGCAATTAAAATTAGCTACAATATTTCTTCAAGAAACTGAATATTTAAAATTTCGTGAACAACAACTTGAATATGAAGAACAATCACTAACAAAACGTATTATAAAAATTGAAAATATTCAAAATGAACGAAAACAAATAGAAAATGAATTCAATAAAATAAAAGATCGTCTTGAAATGGCAGTTATTCAACTTACAAAATTTCAAAATGATGGTGTAAGATTATTTTATATTCTTTTCTTGTTTTTATTCATTCATTGATTTCATCTATTTACTTTAGGTGGAAATCTTACAAAAATTATTTAATAAATCTCATCAAATAGATGAACAATTATCTGGACTTATCTGTCAATGTGTAGCATCATTAAATCGTTCTCAAACAATAATTCATTCAAAAATCAATGAATTCTCACAAAAATCAAATCATATTCAATCTGAATTAACTAACAGACAAGTTATAATGCGAAATACCCAATTATCAATAACATTAATACTTGAATTAGTTACTACACTTAATCAATTTAATGTTCAACATTCACAGGATATTACAATGACAACGATAAATTTTGAAAAACAATATCAACAATTTATAAATACATCAGAAATGACAAAGAATAATTTGGATATTAATAAAGAAATGAGTGAAATACATATATTAGAAAAAGAAAAAATTCAATTAGAAGAAGAATTATTAGAACAAACTATATTACTTGAAAATATTCATACTATCATAGGAAAAGTAATTAGATAGATAGATAGATCGAAAGAAAAATATCTATTGTTAATTTGTTTCAAATGTTATTTTCGATATATTTTTAATAAAAGATTGTTTTTTTATTCATATAATGACAATGATATGTAATGATATCACGAGACACTATATAGAAGCGTGATCTTTTATTTTTAGAAAGAAATTTAACTCATGAAATAAATTAATAAAAGTTCGTTTGAAAGGACACATTCTTGTAAAATAATAATTGTATATATACATACCTGTAACAAATACAATTCGTACAGAAGAAATAAAAAGATTTTCTATGATTTCATTTTTTTTAATTATTTTTGTTGAAACAAAACAATGACAAAAAAAAATCATTTCATTCATTCGTCGGAATTTATAATAATGGATATTCAAAGTTTTTCTGCAACATATTGGTATATTTGGTAGGTTATAAAAAATAGATATGAAATAGAATATGTTTCATATATATTTAGGCTCCTTGTTGTTCTTGTAATTCTAATTCTAATCTTATTAAATGGTGGTGGAATATTATTGTATCATAAAAATCGACAAAAATTTATTAAAGAAGCAAATCAAGTTAATGATAATAATATACCAATGCGTGCACCATCTACAATATCAACAATAAATATGAATAATAAACCTAATTATAGAAAAATGTCAATACTATCAGCTGTAACACGTAATTCTTCAGTTACAAATTCAAAAGTTTATCCAGAATTAAATACAAGAAAATCAAGGCGAATGATAAATTCACTACCAAATATAACAACAATTAATAAAGTAGTAAGAACATCTCAAGCAAGACCATTATCACCATTATCAGATGATATGAATGAAAAAGCTGATGAGATGGATTTATCATTAGAAGAATTTCAACGACAAGCATTAGCAGAACATAATTTCATGAGAGCTATGTATAATAAATCACCATTAAAACTTACTGAATCATTAAATATTTATGCACAGGTAAAACTAAAAATTAATTTTTTTTTTATTTAAAATATTTTTATATAGTATTGGGCAGAACAATGTGCACGAACGAATATTATTAAACAATCACGACCTGAATGGCGTTTACAATGTAATGGACAATCATTAGGAGAAAATATTATTTCAATTAAATCTCTACAACCATTTGATGGTCTTAGAAAAAAAATTTATTTTTATTTGTTAATATTTATATTTGTTTTTTTTTTTGTAATTTTAGGTTCCTATTTTACTTCATTATTAATGGCGAAAGGCAATCAATCAAAAGAAGTTGACTGTATATTAAATGAAGTAAGTACTGAAGTTGGTTTTGGTCGTGCACAAACTCAACCAAATGATGATACACAGCAAGTACAATGGATTGGTGTAGCTCATTATTATCCATATCGTCAATTAACTGCTGTGCAATCTTAGACAGACATAAGACACACAAAAAAAGAAAGATATAAAGTCATTCGAGCGTAAAAAATAAAATAAGCAGAGAGAAGAGAGACAAAATGAGTTTATTAGTTGATGTAAATGATCATTGTGAATACAGAAGACTCGTGTGTTTTGTGTTTTGATATTATATCAATCGAAATATAGAAGTTAAAATAACGGTATGTTGATCTGATTTTATATAAAACAAATAATATATATGAGAATTTACTTTGATTGATTAGTTCTATGTTAAATTTCTCTGGTTTTTACGCTACATTGAATTCATTGCTATATACAGATGTCTAACTAGAATAACAAAAACATTATTTTATATTTATTTCTGTTATTATTCTCATTGATTAGACTATGTAGACATTGTTCTTCTGTTATAAGGTCATATGTATATGAACATACTTGTATAGTCTTCTATACTTTTGATCTATATGATAATGTAGTTAATTATAAATATTTTTTAATGATGACATACATAATGTTTCTTGTTTAATCAAGATCACAAGTCATGTTAAGCGAATAATATAATAATTCGATGGAATACATGTATGTGGGCCACAATAGATTAGTTATTTTCCAGGCTTTTCTTGTTGTTACTTTTAATGATAACAGTTGAGATACTATCTGTCAATTGATAAATCATTAGACAAAAATAATTTATCATTTTGAAGTAATAAATATGGCACTTGTTATTTTTAATCTATCTCTTTTTCAACTTGATTGATGTCATTCTCTTACATATAATCTAAACGAATAAAATATGATAAGAAAATAGAAATATACGTACTATTGTTAAATATACAATAAAAATGGGTTTGTAAAAAAAAATATCTTAAGAATATTTATTAATAGCGAATTGTTTTTAGTTAAATTTTCAACAAAATGCGTATTAGAGCGGTACTTGTACTTACTTTTGCATTATTCTTTGCAATATCTGCACTTATATTTCATTTTTTAGCAATGTAAGTTTATATATTAATTTAATTTACTACTAAAATGTATTAATGAATGAATATTATAGGTTTAGTAAACGATGGGTAGTAGCTGTGCCACGTAAACCTCGAGGACCTAATGATCAAATACATTATTATGGATTATGGACAAGATGTCAATATTCAAATACTTCATTTGTTATTCCAGACATATCATCTCAACCAAATATAGAAAATTTTGTTTGTCGACCAAATACTTATCTACGTTATGATAGTTCTAATCAAGATATAACTAAAAAATGTTATGAAAGTCGTCATCAATGTTCGTCAATTATTGGTGTTCATTTAGATTGTCGATGCGAATATTTATCAATTACACAAATACAACAATGTTGTACTATTCTAGCAGCTATATGTCTTTTAATTGCTATATTTGTTTTTTATCTTAAAATAATTGCGTCACCACAAAATGGTTTGTTATTATTATTGATTAGTTATATAAAGAGAATTTGTTTTGTTTTGCTCTATTTAGCAATTGCAGCACGCATCTTGATTTTTACACCTATGATACTTCTTAGTTTAGCATTAGTATTAATGTTTACAACAATAATACTTTTAGGTGCTTATTTGAGACGTAATGAATACGAAGATTATGATATCAAACTACCAAAAGAAATTCTTCATCGATTACCTATGCAACCAGAATCATTTAATCTATATCGACTTAAGACTTTTTTGAGAACTCAAGAAGGTATTAATTTGAATGTTTTTTTTCTATCAATTAAAAGATTTGAGAAAAATATTATTTTTAATTTTATAGATCCTAGTCTACGTCGTCAAGCAATTTCAGTATTTAAATCAATTCATAAAGAACGTTTCTACGCTCGTATTGACTGGTCTGCCGGTGCAGAAATTATTGCTATCATATTAACATTTATTACACATATATTAAGTGTTTTTCTAGCTCTAAAACAAGTTCAGTAATATTTAATTAATATATTTGAATATAAACTTCCATCATATATAATTTATAATTGATTATTATTTATTTCATTATTTGTCATGTCTTGTTTTTTATATTATGCTTTTGCTTAATTCCTTTTTTTCTTTTTGTTTGTTAATGTGCGATAATAATAAACAATTATTTATGGTTCCCATCCAATTATCCCTTTTATGTTGTCTGTTTGTTATTTTAGAGTATAAAAACATTTTTGATTCTTTCTCAATTGCTGTTGCTTTTTGTTTTCTCTTTAGTGTTTATGCTATGCTTGGCTTGTGTTTTTTTGAGAGAAAAAGATAACAAACCGTTAGTAAATGGGGTTGTATAGCACAACGTCTGAAGATGAGAATTTTCTTTTCTCTCTCTCTCTCTCTCATTTAATCGTTCTTTTTTCTGGGCAATCAATCTACCATCCGATTTCCTCTTGTTTCTTTTTCTTTCCTTTTATGATTTTTCTTTTTCTTTCACCGATCATCGACCTATACGTGAATGTCGATGTGTATATGGTCCTGTACGTAGACATATATAACAGTATATCTGCACTTCTAATGGTTTGTATTGTGGTCGTTCGTTCATAACTGTATCTATTATTTCTCTTTTTCTTACTTGTGTGTGTGTGTGTGTGTACGTTCTTGCCCGTGAACTCGAACGGACACATAAAGACGGGTAAGTAATAGTATAAAGTTAATAATGCATTGACGACAGACGCATATCGTCTCGTCGTTCTTTCTCCTCTTATTCGTATTGATTATTATCAATATGATACGTTGATTAATGAAAAAAAGAATCTCAAAATAATAGATTTTATTTTGTATCAATTATTTATTCGTTAAATAGAATCAAGCAAAAGAGAAGTATTAATGAAGTTATAATTGAGGACAATGACAAGATATACTGATCTATAATAGATATATTTATTATGGGAGTGATTTTAGTGATGACAACTATATATATAGATATATAAATAACTATCAATTGAAATATGAGAATAGTAATATAATATATATACAATAAAAGTTATGCAATTTATTTTTCTAGATTGTTTTATTATTTATTTGTCGATTATTAAAATAGATCATGCAAATTCGTGGTGTTATGGTTGTGTCAATTGCCCTATTTTTGGGTATTGCTGCATTGATTCTTCATTTGTTAGCTATGTAAGTTAATATAAATATATTTTATTCTAATTAAATATATTTTTTTCAAGGTGTTCACCTCGCTGGAAAATAACTAAACGAGATCGTGAACCAACAATGGCACCAGTTAGTTATGGTCTTTGGGAACGTTGTGAATATACAAATTTAACAATAATGAAACAAGGCGTTGCACTTGGTGTTCGACCAAACGTTCGAATCTGTCGACCAAATCGTTATATGAGATATTCACCAGAAGATTTTGAAAAATGTTATTATATTCGTCGTAATTGTCCAGTTGTTGAAAAATCAGAATTACCTACAGAATGTTCATGTCGATATTTACCATCAGCAAGAGCTTTACAATGGTTAACCATCTTATCTGCAGTTTTTCTTGTTTTTGGTTTACTTTTACTCTATTTAAAAACAATTACATCACCACAAAATGGTTTGAATTTTGTTTTTATGTATTAAATATTAATAAATTTTATATTTTAGAAAGTGCAAACATGGTACTTAGTTTTGGTCCATTCGTTTGTTTCATTTTAGTATTACTTTTAATGATTACAACATTAATTGTTGTTGGTGCTTGTAAGTGATTTTACCAAATGAAAAATAGTGTTTTTAATTTTTTATATATATATATATAGATCTTCGACGAGATACGTATGAAGATTATACATTTCCATTAACAACTGTATCAAATAATACACAACATTTACAAGGTTTCGATTTACATAGTCTTCGAAATTATGCTAAATTTCACCGTAAAAAAAATAAAAATTCAACTGTTTTTTCGTTTTTTTCTATTAAGAAATTTTATTTTAGAATCAACATTTTCTAATGATCAATTTGCTGCTGCTAAAAATGAATTATTTCTAGATGCTAATACACATTATCATACAAATATTGGATGGGCTACTGGTTTTGAAATAATTGCAACGGTATTAATATTTCTTGTTACTGCTGTTACATTTTTACTTGGAACAATATCAAGATCAGAAAATAATTAGAAAAAAACTTTCATCATATCGTATTATAATGTCTTCATATTGAAGAACATCGACTATTGTTCAACATATTTTATTTCTTTTCTTTATAGTCACTGTGTGCTATCTATAATACGAGCAAAAAAAGCGTTTTGTTTTTCTGTACTTCTATAACATAGAGTTATCATCTTATCATATTACTGGCTTTTAGCTTTTTTTTTAATTGAACGCGCTTATTCAAATTTGTGTGTGGTAGAGTTTTGAAAAAAAAAGATTTTGATTTATAAATATAAATAAATTCTGTTTTCTTAGTATAAGATGATCTTAAATAGATATAGAAAGTAGATAAATGCGGCATAAGATCAATAAAATCTTAAGATGGTTGCTATAATTGAAGAGGATAATGAGTAAAAAGTTATTACTGTAATTAGGCCCCATTATATCGTAGACAGATACGTATAGACGTTGAATATATAGAGAACAGCGATTTATTCATTCAATGTTGTGCCTATTGTGAACAAAGTATGACTGTCTGACACTATAATCATTAGTAGAATGTATCTACAAATATTTCGATAATAGCCATTTGTTTTTCTAAATGAATGTGTTATATACAAATCACTGATTAACAAGGAAAAAGAGGTAAATATATATTCTACTATTAGCAAAAATCAGTTTGAAACATGTAATATACAGGTCAAGTAATATAACGTAATGGTGAATCAATCTAAACAAATATATATTGGTTATATAATTTGACAGTATTTATTGATCTATAAATAAATAATTGTATTAAGTAGTGATGTTCCATACATTCATGTTTTAATTCGATAAAATAAAGCTTTTAACTCAAAAAAAATATAACAAAGAACGAAAGAGAATAATTCTTGGACAGTATGTTATCTTTTGATTTCAAATTATATGTGTAAATCATTTGCAAATGCATATATCTTATTTTTAATTATAGTTGATCTCGTATTCAACAGATATTTCATGTGAAGAAAAAATCGAGTACAACATACATGTACATAAAAAAAGCAACTGTTTATCACTATACTATCAAAAAGCGTGCCATGTCAATTAAAAAGATTTTGTTTCATCGTTTAATTGATTTTATATCTTGCTTTTCTTATCATATGTTTTATACTTTATAAATAACAATTTATTCATCATCTTCTATTTCAAAAGTTTTTTTTTTATAACTCATCATACATGTACTCATTTACCTACTAGAAATGCAAATACAGCAAATTATTCTTGTTTTGATTATTTTACCATTGATAACTGAAAGTTTTACTTGGTTTCATCATCAAAGACATGTAAAACGAGCAACGACAGATGAATGTTGTGTTTCATCTAAATTAAACGTTGCCGCTAAAAAAGCGAATAGTGGTCGAGATTTTTTTCGACGATTATCAACAGAAGATGATTCATATAAACTTATTACACCCACAAATATGTGTAATTTAATGCATTATTTTATTCAACAAGCATCACTTAATAATAAGTCAATTTCATTTACGAAAGGTAAATTAAATAGATGATAAAATTTAAAAAAAAAAGCTCTTTCGTATTTATTTAGGTATGTTTGTTATATTTGATTCAATAAATAAAATATTTGAACGATTCATGAAAGCAAAAGCTGAACAAAAAGAAGGTGATGGAGCACAGCATGCAGGTTATTTTAAACGTTTAAAACATATGGGTAGTCAAGCTATTCATGCATTAACTAAAAATGCAAAAAAATCAGAATCAAAATCAAAACTTATTGAATCGGATACATTTATTTATGTTCGTGGTGATGAAAGTTCACATTATCATGGTGAACGTGGTTCTAAAGGAGATCGTGCACGTGATTATCCTGCATATGGTATGGATATTCCTGGAGCTTGTACGTATTTAGAAAAAAAAACGTGAACTTTTCTATAATAGTTTATCTTATTTAGGTATGCCTAGTGGTTTTGGTCATATATTATTTGGTGAACTTCCACAAGTTCGTAGCGATGGTAAATATACCGGTGGACGTGTTTATATAAAACCTGAATTTTTCGGTATTCGAGAATTAAAACATTTTATTAAACATACTCAATCTTATTTTTCACACGTATCAAGAAAGTATGTATGCCAATTAAAAGATATGCAAACAAAGCCTGGTTGTTCAAAAGAAGATGCTTTTCGTGAGAATACTGATAAAAAATTATTAGACTCGTGGAAAAATGTTTTAATAAAAATTCCAACTGTATGGAATGTTGATGAACAATATATGAAAAATGCAACAAAATATGGTATAGGAGAAATTTATCGACAAGTAAAAGAATTAGAAAAAGCTGGTCATACTGAAAAAGTAAAAGAATTTCATGAAAAAATGATTAAACAATATGGAGAAGATGATATAAGTGTACGAAAAGGTCGAGAAATCATATTTACAACAACAGGATTATTAAAAAGTCCACTTACATGTGAATTATTAAGTAAAATGAAAAAATGTTGATGTAATTAAAAGTTTTATTTTATATAAATAAATAAATAACAAGTAGATTCTTGAGCGTGTTGGTGTAATAAAGACATTAAACAATTTCAGGCTATTCAGAAATAGTTTATGTACACAAAAGACTAAGAAAGAAATGCATAGGATTAAAAAATAAGTAATAATTGATTTGTTTTACATTCACCACGAAATGCTGATTCTCGCAAGTCAACTCAGCAAAGACACAAGAAATGTCAAAAGTCATACCTAGAAAAAAACCACATTCATTTAATTGGTTTAAAAATAAAATACAATTAACCATAAGTACATCCATTAAGTTCATAAGTCCTTGTTCACTCATCGGCATTTGATATTGATGAGTTAAATCAATGTCAGCTAATTTCAAATGATCTATTTTAATAAATTAAATTGTTTTATTTATATAATTATAAAAAAACCAACAAACTATTACTGTTATAATCAATAAAAATACGATGATTATGAAGACATTAATAGTACTTAACAATTAATAACCATGGCTACATATGTCAATAATTAAAAATTTACTCAGTTCAATCGATATTTTTACGTTAATAAGTTTAGAGCTAAGTCGGTCACCAAGTCTAAATACATCCATATATCTCTAAAGATCAATAGGAAGAAATTCCAAATGTGGAATGAATGATTACAATCATTATTATACGATGATTCAAATACTGCATAATTAAATCTAAATAAATAATTAAAAGAAATACAATAAACGTGAATATTAGTTTAATATTTACTTAATAATATTTTCACGTTGAATTAATTTAAGAATGACTGTTTTCCTTACAACTATTGCTGATAATTCATTTTGACGACGTTCATCATAATAATCGACTAGAACATCATCAAAAGTTGATGATTCATCCTCTGTAATATTCAAGTAAATATGAACTTTCAGCTTCTCAGCTAATAATTTGATTTTGATTTGTGTCTGATTCTTAATGGATAGACCCTTACCAGGAATAGAAGTGGTAATTCGTATTAATTATTTTTCATCATCTTGTACAAGTGGAATATTGAAGAAAAAATCCAGGCGAGCTTAAGTCTTTTATTCACCTTCAAAATTGAACTACAATAAGATAAAATTTTTATTATTATTTATTCTAGCTTTTTTTCTTTTATAAATAAAATTCATATATTGCCATCAAGTGTCTCAAGAGATTATAACAATTACATTCTCTCATTTATTTATTACTTAAATGTAAACAGACAATATGCGTTTAGATGAAAATATTGGTTGTACACTACCATTGTAGAGTTGGTTGTTTCTGGTAACTTATGTGATTACCCAGGTCAAAAGCAACGGCAACGTTAACAACCGTACACGATGTGAAAACGGTGTAGAACGACAAAAATCGTTGTTGTCTCATCATCGTAATTCGGCATCCCCGAACACGTTAAAATAGTGTGAAAAACAATGACCGTTTAAAACGCCGATTCCGATGGCCGGAATGATCGTCCTAGGTTACTGTTCTTATCTTGCTTCTTTCTCTTTGAAGAAGTAAATTAAACTTGTGAATCCACTCTCCATTTTCTTTATAATTATTTTAGATATAATATGCAAGATGAGACTGATTTGGTCTTCGCTCTTACATCAAAACCATCAGAAGAGTTATTCGAAGTAGTAAATATTTCTTTTTAAATAAAATAATGAATAGTATAACATATATATTTATTTAGTATCAAGAGCTGAGAAAAGAAGCACAGCGTTTGGAGGCCAAGGATGAGCACAACTCAATTAATAATAAAGAAATAAAACGGTTAGGGGTAATACATGACTTCTTGGCTTTGCTTAAGCCTCATTACGGTAAACTAAGAAAAACATTTTGGCAAAAAAATATTTTCTCTTACTAGATAAAATCATCAAAAATTCAAAACGAGAAAATGAAGCGTAAGTTTGTTTCTCTTCGTTACTAATACAACCATATACAGCAGATGCGGATGCTTATCTCTTTCTCTTGGTTTTCTTTTTATTTATGTGTGCTAAATAATCTTTTATCGTACAGTTTGAAGATCAATCTATATACACAATGCACCCTCAAAATCAAAAATAACAGCCAGCTACAGTTGTTTTTGATCAATATGATTTACTACAAAAACAGACGGAGATCAATCAAGCATCGAATGCTCCATCGGAAACATTATCTTCCTATGAGAGTATACTATGTGATGATGGTATAGGTAATAATATAGGTAAATATAGAAGCCTAAAAATAGTTAGAAAGTTGCGATGAAGAAGAAAGAGTGCAAATGAAGAAGTGATATTTATCTTCCAACAGTGTATCATACTTATTATTCATTTGTCTCTTGATTGACGAAAAATTTCATCTTATTCAATTCAGTTTTGTACATTTAGGACCTCATGGTTATGAGAAATTTGATAAAGTATAACAGGGTGTGTGGTGGTGTCTTCTTCTCCTACACGCACACCCACACCCTCAAGTAAATGCTTTGTTCTTCTCTGTTTATCTATTTTTCTTCTTTTATTGTTTTTTATATTGTTTTTCTTTTTTTGTTCTTATAAATAAAGATATTTGAAGACATGTTTAAAAATAATGTTTTTTTTTCTAACATCTCTTGTCGTAGAAGTAAAAAATATTAATAGGTTGAAGAAAAACAATAACAGAACTCTTAGCGGATAATCAGCTTAAAAATAAATGAAGCAAGCAATTTATTCCAAATCAATAAAAACATGCTAAATCTCGTAAATTTTAACGATAGAAATTGAAAATTCGTATTATTTCCCATTTCAGTATCTTGTCTAACGCATTTATCAAATATAATCTAAGATAAGACGTTTTTTTAGCAATTGATGGACCTTGGAAATCTCTATCAAATGATAAATTTTGTTATTATGTTTGTGCAAGTTTCTTGACTAGGAAATGCGAAACACTGAAAAGCTCGGAAATCTATTTTGTCACGAGAAAAAATCACTTTAACAGTGGCAAATCTATAAGGACAAAATGAACTTATGCTCTTTAATACATCATATAGCAATGTGTTAGGTCTCTCATACTACCTAGATCAACGTCTGAATTAAACCAATACCTGTTGACATAAGAAAAAAATTGAAAAAATAAATATGCAAAAAAATTGCATTCGTTTAAACCTTTGTCGTAGACTATAAGTACTCAGGCATGAAAAGTTTTTAATCAGTACCAAAGATACATCAATCATATTGGAATTCTTATTTATGACTTTTTATTCCATTGCATTGCTCTAGTTTTCATGATAGAGAGTGAAAAACAAATATATTTATTGTAAAACATCTAAAACTTATATATTACATTGTAAAGATTCGAATATAGATCTTATTAAAAGCGTTATAATCGAATGTATAAAATGGTACAATTTGTTTTTTTATTCAACTTTTCTGTCACGACAAAATCAAAGTACTTAATAATTACATAAAGACTTTTTTAAAACTATTGTTAAGTATTTCCTATTTTTTCACAACAGAATGAATGAATGAATGAAAAAACATAATATGTTGTTTTAAAAGTGGATTTATGATGCATACAAGTAAGCTTATAATTGTATATCCACAACATCATGCTTAAATATCAAATCTTGCACAATCAAATACTTTTTGTCAGTTTCTCACTCATAGACACATGCATACAGGCTAACTATTTGATATTGTTACTAAACGATACTATGCACATTTTAGTTCGGCCTTTACCTGTTTCATGCTTTCGGTTCATAAACAATATGTTAATATAAATAGAAAGATGGATACAAAAGAATCTATCTCAGATCTGTCTTTTATAGGATAATGTATCATATTCGAAATGTTTTAGAACTTTAGTCTGTTGGTACTCAGATCTATAGATAATAGAGTTGTTTGAACATTTTGTGTATAAAGTTATTCATTGGTATATTTCACTAATACTGATTAATTCTGTTGCACATAGAAAGAGCGAAAGAGTTAATTCAATTTCATTTCATTCACGATTAACAACTAAAGTCTACACAATAATAATTAAAACTATTGGTAATCAATCAAAAATTTAAAATACAGGTAACTCTTCACTTGTTGGGAAAGACAAATTTGATTTTAATTTAATTTACTCTATTTAGATAAGAATACGCATTTCCATTGAACTACAATGAATTTTCTATTTATTCTTAGTTAATAAAATATGGGCATATGCACGTCTTGTTTTTATGCCTGTATCAAAAGATTATACAATCAGAAATATTGAATCTGGTCAAACAAAATGTGATAGTCGTGAAGAAATGTCACATGAAGATTTTTTTCTTTATGTTACACATTTTATTCGATTTTATTTATGATTAACAAACTTAATCGATTACCTATTGGATCAACTGAATGTATACACCCAGTAAAATATAACAAAATTTCATCTTTTTCTTTTAGTTTCTTGATTCATTAACAGATAAAAAACGAGCTGACCCTCCTAAACGTCCAGGGGTGGCGGAACGTGTTAACATCTAGTGAGGCTCAAAAGTAGCTTTTTACATATTAGCATAAGACAATATAAATGAAGTATAGGTCAGTAGTCGCTGTTAGATTTCTTTTGCTATCATAAAATTAATGCGTTTAAATTATTCCGTCTTCGACTAATCGAGTTTCTAAATTTCTACAGAAAGATAAAGTTTTCCAAAAAAGATGCAGATCATTTCTTTAACACTACAGTATTGAACCAAAAGAAGTTTGTCTTTTTTCGTTTGATGATATGAATTTGGACTTGATTTGATTTGGATCAATTTAATCAAGATTTTCTTTGTAGATATATGGTAGTAAACAATGGTTGGGACGTGATTGATTCATCGAAGAACGAAGTACACTTTCTATTCTATTCAAGGCGCTGAATGTAGATTCGGCTGTGACCATCTTAATCGAAATGGTTAGATATAATTTCAATAATTTATGATATTTTTTAAACCAGGGATGCAGAATCCTCCTTAAAAACGAAAAATTTCCCCCAACGCAGAAAAATGAATTATGTATTTCCCTTCAGTTTTCAAGTAAAACAAATGTTTTTTTTGAACATTGTTGTTAAAGAAATGAAAAGAGAGAAGAGACTATGATATGCTTAAAAGATACTGTATCCTAATGAACACATCAGATTATTCATGTATAAAATAAAATTTTCATCTAAACAAATTTCCTTATTATTTCCTGAAGGAAAAAATTTCAAAGTCAATAATTTTTCGAAAATTTTCCTGAGCGCGCGTTCGCGCAGAAAGGCTTATTCTGCACCTCTGCTTTAAACATTTATGTATCTATTTGATATGCATTTAAACTTTCACAAATTGTTGAAATTTTTATGATTTGTTTTATGTTCATTTGTTTTGTTTTAATTACTGATTAACAAAAATCAAAAACCGTAAGAGCTTCGACTTTCAATCGTTCAACATGAATATCAAACATATATGAATGAATGCGTAAAAAAGATATCAGATTCATAATTTCGGTGAGGCTGAGCCTGTAGAGGCTAAATTTCGGTGAGGCTCAAGCCTCACAGAGCCTCTGGCTTCCGTCGCCCTTGTAAACGTCAACGAAAAACTTTGTAATATAAATTTATTTTATTATTTTTCTTGATTTAACTTTTTTATTTTTAGAATTGCAATTGAAACATTTAAATTAGTTGATATATTATCTGGTGATAAAGATGCAATAAATAATTGATTAAATTTATTCCGAGATGATCAACAAGGTTTATTACTTGTTAAAGATTCTGTATTACCAGAACATACTTTCATTATAATTGAAGTTATTTGATAGTCAATGGAACTTTATCAAGATATACAAAATGAACAAACAACTTTAGATTTATTTCAAGTAAATTTTCACAATTTTATTTACTGAATGATATATTTAATATTGTACAAATATAGAAACAAGTCTTCGTTTTGGATTTTTTCATTATTATATTTTAACAGAAAGAACAGAAATTTGTAAATATATTTTAGTTTCTTTTGATTTAAATGATTATGCTAAAGATGAGTTTCATCAAACTCAGACATATATTTCATCAATGTTAGATTTTGGTGAATGTAAACCAATGCGTTTATTACCAAAATTAATTGATAATCCACAAATAAAAGTTCGAACAACAAGATTTAAAAAAAACATCAATTGTTCTTAAACGTGATAGTAATATTGATGTTGATCCTAAACATATATGTCAGATAGACGTGAATGGACAACAACACATTATCATTCATTTTATAATCCACATTGTTTATTTGAACTTGAAATTCGACGGCTTGTTGCTACATTATGTATACTTGGAGATTTAATTACACAATGGTTACAACGTACAGGAATAATACTTAGTTCGAATCAAGTTGCATTTCATCTTGTATCAATTCCATGTGATCCATTTGCTGAATTTGATGCACTTAGAGGTATTTATATTCAACATAAGATTTACAAATACTAAAATAAATAAAAAAATAGATAAGAAACTTTTATATTATTTAGGTTCAATTTATATAAAATAAATTTGTTATGTCTTCGTAATAGACTTGCTAATCTTCCTGATAAAAATCAAATTCGTCGAATAAATATCTTTCAAGAACTTATTCTAAAACGGTTTGTTGAATTTAATTTATTTTCTATTTATTCAATAAAAATATTTTTAGTTGTGGTTTTATTTTGAATGCTTTTGTAAGTTATAAAAATGAAAAGATTTATTATGTTAATATTATAGTGGTAGTATGTTACTTTATATAATATCAAATGTTTATAGTGTTCATTATAATAATCGATCAACACGTGTTGTATCGACACGAATATCTTCTGATGACCAATTATTTCTACTTGATTATGGATTTTTATTGGTATTGGAATTTTTGTTTAGGAAAAAAATGGCGAAGTTCTCAAACAGGTGAAGAAAAATATCAAGATATTATGTCAGCTGATTTTCGAGCATTTTGTGTCAATAATAATAATCGTTCAGTTAATTTCTGGAATGAATTAAATGATTTAGCAAATGAAAAAATAAATGAAAAACAACAAAAATCTTCGAATGATAATTAGTCCAATACAAACCAAAAACCTAGTTTTTCTCTAACTCGTTTTATAATATATATTTTGTGCGTATATTTCAGCAATTGTTATCTATTTTGACTTCTATGATAAAACAAAATAAATGGAGTCTTAACATAGTAATAAATTCTTCGAAAAACCAAACTTCATTGATTTTGAATTATTTTATAAGATAAATATTTTTAAAATTAATTAATAATGTTTTGTATATAATGCAGAGTGTGAGTGTGTGCATGAGCAAAGATGTGGAAAGTATAGTCATCTTTCATTCACACATACACCTATCCATTTCAATCAGAGATGTTATTTTTAGAGTTTTGCTTTTGCATATATTGAATATCGAGTTGAATTCATGCATCTTTTTCATGCCTCTTAGTAAAAATACATCGTACCGTGATGAGCAAGCCTGCTTTTTATATATTTAATGAGTTTTTATTCTAAAACAGATCGAAATATTCAACAAAGGAACCCTTTCTCATAGATACTTATTGCGTAGAGAAACAAAGAACGTGATTAAAAGTGAGTCCTGAGAAAGCAGATTATTTAACAGAGTCAAATAAAACAAGACATCAAACTAATCATGACTTATTCAATGATGTCTATCATTTATTGACGATGATAGTTGATATCTTATTTTCAGTTAAAACACGTCCGATGATTAATGCAGATTTTCATCAATTCTCTTTTCTCTTTATCACTTTATTCTTCATTGAAATCAAAGATTTTTTTATAAAAATGAAAGCGTGTGGGTATGTGTGTGAATGGGTGTAGGTGTTGTATTCTTCTCCAACTACACTCACACCCACACCCACACCCACACCCACAGCCACACCCACAGCCACACCCACACCCTCACCCTCACCCACACCCTCACCCACACCCTCACCCACACCCTCACCCACACCCACACCCACACCCACACCTACCCATACCCACACCCACACCTTTACCTACACCCACCCTCAACGTTATTCATTGGTAGAACCTAAATGCGAAAAAGAGAGCAATGTCGACAGGAAATAGATAAACGTGATACATTTTATTTGTTCCTTTCCTTTAAAACATGCACATTTTAATGTTCATTGTCATAAATGGATTCTTCAGAGATGTTAATCGTGATTGTAACTATCTATATCGTTAGTTTTCCGACTACGTCTAGTCGAATTTTACTCTACAATACTGAAAACGATCAACTAGTAGAAAAATTCGATTGCATCTATGTTACAGACAATATTGGAAAAGAAATTCCTTATTGCCAACGTCCAGATGGAAGTTACGCACTAATTCGAAATCAAACGCACTGCGAAAACGATGGACAGAAGAGATCATTTCGTGATCTTCTTCGTGAAGATATCGAACCAAATGAAGTTCTCAAATGGAGTTCGAGTACGGAAATGGCTGATCTTTATGCAAGTATTTACTACAATCAATCAGTAATTAAAGAAAACGATAATCAATTTCTTTGCCAATGCACAAAACCGGGAACGTTTGGCAAGTATTGTGAATACCAGTTAACTCACTATGCAACCAAATTTAGCGATGCAATTAAAGCTCAGTTTCATCAAAAGGAAATTGGAGACCCATGGGATACTCAGCGATACGGTGCAATTCTCTGCTATAAAACACTACCTTGTGAATCAAGTCCTTTATGTCTTGATTGGAGAGAGATTTGTGATGGTATTCAGAGATGCTCAAATGGTACCGATGAAGAAAATTGTGACAAATTAGAATTCAACGAATGTGAGGATGATGAATTTCGATGTACAAATGGAATGTGTATCTCGGAAGACTTTTGGCTCGATGGTAAGTATGCGGCCAATTTCGATATGAATTACTAATTGCATCTACAACTTTCATAGGTGATTTTGATTGTATGGATTGGAGTGATGAATATACTTTTGATTTGGGAAAGTCGTGTCCAGTCAATCCGAACACAATCAATTGTGATGAACATTTATGTTTAACTGCGCATTATTCATGCGGTGATGGAGAATGCATTCGATGGGAAACGAGAATGGCATTTCAACGAGAATACCCCGCACTAAAGGACTGTTTCAATAAGCGCAATCTAAACTACATGTGTGAAACTAGCCCACGTCAACCTACCTGGACACTCGAAAACGGACTATGTTGGCCAGATAAAGGCTATGATGATCTTCGATATCCTCCATGGAACATGATCCATGTGTCAAATCTCACCCTTAGTCAAAAATGTGAATACCTGTTTCGATGTATTTTGTCAAAAGGTTTTGAGCATGATTGTCCATGCAACGCTCGGAATTGTACGCAGATACTGGTGAATTCTTGTTTATATCCCAATGACCTTCTTGTTTATCCACCACCAGGATTAATCAATTCAAATATTTTGATCATACACACCAATAGACAATCTATGGAAAAGCCAACTTTTGATTCTTTTCTACTGTATGGAAACTTAAAATGCCGAGGATTTTTTTTTCACGCAGGTGGCGATGCTTTTAATGAAGGGTATGTAATAGAGCTAATCACTGCTCCTATCCTTAATCATTTACTTTGCAAAATCATGGATCCTCAAAACATATACCGAGATTATTTATCACCTCATCAAACCAACAAGAAATGTTGGAATGATTCGCTAACATTTAACGGTCGTCCATATGCTGTCAATCCTGACATATGTATTTCTACAGGGGAATGTATATCGCAGTATCGAATTAACGATGGACATCCGGACTGTTATAGCGTAGAGGATGAATCAACGGCCGTTACCAAAAACTATTGCACTGGAAATGTAGGACAACAACGTTTTCAATGTTTTAACGATCAACACAAATGCCTTCCATTAAGAGGGTTGGGCACAGGCAATAATGACTGTTCGAATAGTTATGATGAAAGTTGGTTTGGTACTGGAACTGATCTCCGACAACAAGTGACATGTTTCCCACGTGAAGTCGGTGACTGTGACCATGTGAAAGCTTACATTCAACAGTCTTCTGTTAGGAATTCAAAAAACAGTAGTTCGTCTGTTAATTATCAAGAACAGTTGTCAGCAAATCGTATGTCTTTTCGAGATCATTGTGATAGTTTCTGGAATATGGACCATTATATTGACGAAATACCTTCTTTATGTCAGTTTTGGATATGCCGAACAGATGAATATCAATGTCGCACAGGACAATGTATTCCACTCAATTGGGTTTGTGATGGTGAATGGGATTGTTCAGACGCGTCTGATGAAGAAGCTTTTGTACTGATTGAAAAATCATCAGATCATAACGCTCGTTTACCGACTTTCTCTTCAAAACTTGCAGCATGTCGAAAAAAATATTCGAGATCACCATTCTCGAATATTTGCAATACGACGTTTCAATTTGGTTGTTATCTATCTGGAGTATCAAATCCATTGGATATTCAATCCAACCGTCCATGTATTAATCTTACTCAGATTGGCGATGGAAAGGAAGATTGTTACAATGCCTATGATGAAAAAAATATATTTTCATTGAATTCGCGCATGGGAGGAGGGATGTGGGGTTTACATCTAAATTGTGAAGATGTCCATATAGCGTACACAGATGCTTGCGAAAAACCGCGAAACTGTAATCGAATACTTTGCTCACGTTATCGAGATAAAAATGGACTATGTAACGAGGCAAAGGATTTCGTCTGTCTCGAAAACGATCATTGTAAGAAGAACTCACGATGCAACGGAAAATTTGATTGTTTAAATGGAGAAGATGAATATTGGTGCCCCGCTGATTTTGTAACTGATCTAACCTATCGCTTTGGGAAAGTGAGAATCAAACGTGAAATCGATAGAACCGATCCTCGGATACAGTATCCACGTAATGACATGCTCAAAGTCAATCAATATCAGTTATCAAAGTCCCTCACCAATCCTCAATACGATGATTCTTTTAAAGTGCATTCATTCCAATGTAATCGCGGTATCGCTGTTGTTCATATGAATGCAATGCGATGTCTATGTCCTCCCGCTTATTATGGTGACCGATGTGAATTGTTCAGTGATCGAATCAGTATTATTGCACGTATTGATCAAAAAATAGCGCTGAAGACAATTCCAGATGGTATATTCCAAATCAAAGCTAATTTACTTTTCAATAAACGAATCATCGATCATCATGAATTTTATGTTGTTTCAGTTGTAGAAAGTAATACGATTATCAAACATCAATTCTATCTTCTATATTCGCGATCCATCGAAATGCTTATATATAAACGATGGCGTTATTTTAATCGTTCGGATGTGATTATTAATCATCCATTCTCAGTTCATTTTGACCTTTTCGCTTTTGAAAAGAACAACACTATAGAAGAAGTCGGCTCTTGGCATTATCCAATTTATTTTGACTACTTACCTGCATTTCGCTTGGCTGTCGTATTGAAGTTTCCATCTTGGCCCGAAAACGCGACATTTAATTCATGTGTGCACACTGGTTGCAATGAGAATTCCGTTTGTCTTCCAGTTTTCAACCAAAACAACTCTTATTATTGTTCTTGTAAGAGTAGATATTATGGAACAAATTGTAGTATGTACGAGCCTCTTTGTGAGACTTATTGTCCGACTAATGCACTCTGCCGACCTGTTGTTTCTGACTTCCAAGACAATAAGAACAAAATTTCTTGCGTTTGTCCGATTGGTCATTTCGGACCACATTGCAATTTGAAATACGATGGCTGCAATTCAAATCCATGCTTAAACAATGGGACTTGTTTTCTTACCTATGAACCAAGTGGCGAACATCTTTATATCTGCAAATGTTCACATCGATTCTATGGATATCGATGCCAAAATGAGAGTACATATGTTCACATTGATTTAAATATAACAAAGATATTATCAGTCCGTGCGGTTGTTGTTCAACTGTACCAGTATAACCGTGTCAATTATGCGCTTATCATTGAACATCAACGAGTTTATAGTAGTATGCCATCTTCAATTAGATACTACCATGATGCTGAGAAAAGTGTCCCACTTGGACTTCTCAAAATTTATGAAGATGTAACACGTCCACAATATTTCCTAATATATTTTTTGTATCAATCCGGAATTAATATTACATCGTTCCCAGAAAATTGTCCGCATGCCTGGTCACTAATATCTAAAGGTCAGTTTTTCCACCAGTAATACTATTAATATGCATTTCTACTTTCAGAAGTCAATCAATCTGCAACATCAGTTTTCAGATATCATCATATCTGTCGAAATGACAATAAATCTATTTGTTTTTATGATAACACATATTTCTGCATATGCGAAGAAGATCACTATCGTGCAGATTGTTTCATCAACAATGTCGAATATGATCATTGCTCCAAATGCTTTTCTGCAGGAAAATGTCTTCAAGGTGATTTAAATAATTCCAGTGATTACATTTGCCTTTGTCCCTCGTGTCACCAAGGACGTCGATGTGAATTTAGCATGCATGCATATGGCTTCACTGTCGATTCACTTTTTGTTGACTACTCCAAGGAAGTAAGGATCATCTATGTCTCTATAGTCTGCCTTCTATTCATCATTGGATTGTTTAATAATTTCTGTTCATTCGTGACATTCAAACGACCTACACCTCGAAAGTTTGGTGCTGGTAATTACTTGTTGATGGTCAGTTGCCTAAATCAAACTGCTTTGTTCTGTCTACTTTTCAAGTTTATTCAAATAGCCGCCGGAATTATTGATGATGGATCATGTAAAACAGTATCCTATTTTCTTTCGGTATTCACACGATCAACTTACTGGTTGACAAGTTGGATTACTATTGATCGTCTTCTGATCATTCTCTTTCCAACCTCAGCTGCTCTAAAAAATCCTCGTCTATCTATCGGAATGAGTGTTTTCACATCAATCGTCCTTTTTGGTATGCATGCGCATGAAATAATCTATTCTATAGTTATTGAACACCCTCCTACCAGGTCATTTATTTGTGTAACAAACTTTAACACTAGTCTCATCTCCATGTACAATCGAATTTCTACTCTCATTCATTATCTCGTTCCATTCTTTACTCAAGTGATTTGCGTCACATTCTTGATTATTTTGGCTGCTCGTAGTCGAGCAAAGACAATTGGACATAAGATGAACCTTGGTCAAGTGCTGAAGAAGCAATTCAAGACTCAGAAGGAACTTTATATTACACCAACAATCATTGTTCTTTCTGCTATTCCTCAATCCATCCTTACATTTAGTTTTTCATGTAAGCCATTGAGTGATTGGCAGCGTCATACACTTCTAGGTGCTTATTTATTTTCGTATGGTCCATCAGTTCTCGGTTTCATTCTTTATGTTTTGCCATCAACTAGTTATAAAAAAGAATTTAGTGAGACATTACTTGGCAAGAAATATTTCAAGTGGATATTGAACAATAATAAGACTCAAGTCCTTGTTCCAAAGACAAAAACATCAACATTGATTTAATTTGAATCTCGTGGGCTTGTTGTAATTGTGCTTTATTTGTTGACATAGATTGAGAATCATATTTTACTCATCATCCCTCTAGAATGAAAGTTCGATGTTTAGTTTAAATAAAATAACCAAATTTTGGGGGTGTGGGTGAAGGTGTGGTTGTGGATGTGGGCGTCGATGTTTCTAAAGTGTCACTCACACCTACATCCACATCCACACCCACACCCACCCATCCACACACACTCTCTCTCAACAACTCCTCTTGAGTTAAAAGAAAATTATAAAAATGTGCACATGGAACATTGACATTTTTTCAATAACGTTTAATTTATTCTAAAATATAACCATTTTAAAGTAAAACGATAAGCTTATTTACGTTTAGATCAAGCTTTTTAAAGATATTACTAATTCATATGACTTCTTCGAAAACCGACCATTGACTGAAACTATTTTGATAAATTTTAGATGAGATAAGATTTGAAAAAAAAATTTATTCCATTATATCTTCTCTCCCTTTTCTTATCTATCGATCAGAATAAAATCAATTATCCAACGATCAAAGAAAAATAAAGATAGCACAATACAAAATCTATCAAAATGTAAGTCGAAAATTGTAATAAAATGAAAATAGTTTTTGTTAAATTGCGTAGTTTTCAGCTTGCTCTCTATACTTTTGGTGTGACAATTGAAATATATTTTGTCATGTACTTAACTGTGCGTACCCTCTCGACGGTAATTTTTCTTATTCAAAACAAAGTTTATGAAATATTGAAAGCAAATAAATATAAATGTGAGACATAGTATAACTATAACAGATGAAAATTTGACGAAATGCTATTTTATCATTCGATTATAATATTCTTGCATAAGACAATTTTCTGATGATAATCTCTTCATATTACTTTCATTTGTTTTTCACTATTCCAATCTTAAATTCCTGGATTTACTGCCGTGAACAATTTTCATAACGTACGTTTTATTTACATGCAAATCTTTAAAAAAATTATTAATCATTGATTAAATCAAAACATTATCATTCAAAATCTCATAATTAACTTTTACGAAGAAAATATAGTATTCAATAAAATACTAAAAGTTTATTTAAAACGATAGAATATTTTGCAACATTTCTGATACTTATTTAGTTGATTCTCGTTTTAGCCGTGTTTACTGCATTCTAATAAAAAATTTAATATTAGAATTCACAACTGTATTTTCATTGATCAATATTACACATTCTTGAGATATTTGAAATGATCTATGAATATTGAAAGAGATTTTGTTGTCATTATTAAAACAGATATATTGATTCTTATCAATTATTTTTTTATTTTAGAATTACTTTGTAGATTGTATACAAAGTAAAATAGAGCCCTAGTGATTGCATCTTACATATAGTTTTTACTTGGTTTTACGCATTTGTTACTGAATATTAATAAAAACAATTATCTTCCGTTCTGTTTTATCAAACTTTCCTTTGGTCGACATATTATTTTATTTAGCTCTTGCTGGAAGGATCGTCGTAATTTCAATATTTTGCGTATATCATAAATCTATGTTACATTCATAATAAAATATTAATCTTACATTTATTCATATTCTCATTAACAGTTAATTCCAAAACTGAATAATTGATGTTCTTTAATTAAAACGAGGTCAATTTTCATATTTAATTCTATTCTAGAACGTAGATCTATTTTTACATGAAGAGATTTTGATGTATAAAATAATTTTCAAGAATGCTGTGAAAGACTATTAAAATTACATTCTAGAAAGATTATTTTTTACCTGCGGCTTTATTAGAAAAAAAAGACGGTTGAAAAGTAATAAAACTAGCGTTTGCCTTCAATGTAAATAAGTATAAAGATTTTTATCATATTTAGATTGTGTATTATGAATAAGGATTGAAAAATAAATAATTAGTTAAATAAGATGTCATCTATTAACGTTACGATTAATCAAATAAATACAGCAACAACAATAAGTGTTATGGTTTTATCATTTTTTAGTTTTGGTTTTGGTGCAATTGGTCTTACGTTAAACATTCTTGTTTTTATGCGTCCATTTTTACGTCGTGAACCATGTGCAGTATATTTTTTCTGGTCAACATGTTATAGTTTATTGGTTGTATTTGTAATTATGCCTATACGTATTCTTTCAGATGGATACAATATAGATATTTCTACATACAATATTGTAATTTGTAAAACAGAAGTTTATATTTTTCATGTCATTCGTACAATATCCTGTTGGTTAATTGTATTAGCGTCTATCGATAGATATTTCAATAGTTCAGCAAAAGTTCAAATTCGTCGAATGAGTTCACTTAAAATAGCACGAATAGCAACAGCATTTATCAGTAGTCTCATCATTATATTATATTCACCTATGATTATTTATTATGATTTAACCTATTCGACTAATGGATCTGGTAATATTGTATCAACATGCAATAGCAGAAAAGGTATTGATCGTTCATTCGATGTATTCTGGTATTTGATTTTATATTCTCTTTTTCCATCGTTATTAATGCTTCTCTTTGGTTTTCTTACAATTATAAATCTTCGTCGACATCGTCAAATTGTTCCCGTAGGTCCTGGAAATAATTCAGTTGTCCGACGTACAGATACTCAACTTTTACGTATGTTAATTACTCAAGTATTTGTTATTATCATTTTTACTTTACCATTCTGTATTGTTCAAATTTACGGATGGTATACTGCAAGTTTAGTCAAAGATGGACTTCGACTGGCTGTAGAAAATTTAATATATCGAGTTACAGGTACAATACCCTATTTTGCACACATAAGTAGCTTCTATATGTATACATTAACTGGAACTATTTTTCGTAAAGAATTGATCAAGATTATGAAACGATGTTGCCATTCAAATCAAAATCTTATGCCAGTTACTCAAGCTGAAACACATAATATGTCTATGTTACGTAGCAATCTTTAATTTACTATGTTATTCATAATAATTCTACAAACAGATTTAATTGTTGTTTACCATAGTATATGTTTTATTTCGAATAAAATAAATATCATTCTTATTTTCGTTTTATTTTAAATAGGGTGGGTGTGAAGGTTAAAAGGATTACAGTCACACCGACATCTTTTGTTATCATAGAAAATGCACTACTTCAACTTAAATATTCTTACAACTATAAATAAATTAGAGTAATGAAGAATTGCTTCAAGAAATTGTCGGTTATTATAATACTGAGCAGTTTTTTCTTCATTATATCTTATATAGAAAATAAAAAAGAGACAATAAAAATTTAGATAGAGTATTGTATTGATCATATATAAGATTCATTTTATATCTACATAAATATTTTTTGTGAAGTTATTTCGTCTCTTATCTATGTTGTGACTTAATGTGACATACTTACTATAACTAGTATTATTTATGATTGTGAAAACTAAATCAATCAAGCATCAATATTAGAACATAGAACTTTGAAAATATAGTTTTACTTAAGTGATATAATCGAAATATCCTTTTGATATTGATGATATAATATATGGATAATTTTTGCAATATTAGGCTTTTTTATTTTAGATTTATGAATCATGAATTTGCATTGTTGTTAAGCAAATGCTATAGTACTTTTATTTTAGAACTGAAAAAATTGATTTAATGCTTTAGTATTATTATCATGAGAATAATCATAATCTACGAAAATAAAGTATTCATATGTATATCCTGAATTACTGCATGTAAGTGTAACGAAATTTTCATATGGCCTCTTCGAATATCAATCAATAGCTTTATTTCGATCTAAGTTAACAAAAAAATTTAACAAAAAAGAAAATTTAAGAAGTTAACATCGATGAAAGCACTTCAGCTGTATTCTTCTTGTATGCTGTACGGTTTCTCGCCAGCTGATGCCAATTTTTCCCCATCTTGTCTTGCATAAGCTTTCGCCATCGGTCTGCGGGTCTTCCCCTCGGCCGTTTGAAGTTGTATGGCCACCAGAAGGTCGTGCGGTTGGTCCATCGATTGTCTTCGTATCGAGCTACGTGTCCGGCCCATCGAAATTTTCGTTGGAGCGCGTCGATGTAGGCGTCCTTAAATTGAGTTCGTTGGCGGATGGTACTGCTTGCGACCTTCTGAATCAACCTGATGTTGAGTATACGTCGTTCCATAGCTCTTTGGGTAGTTTGAAGCTTTTGTCTGTCACCTTCTCGTATAGTCCACACTTCACAGCCATAGTTGAGTACTGGTAAGACCATTGAGTTGAATAAATGTGCACGTAGCTTGATGTCCTTCGTCTTCTTCAGGACGTATTCGATATTTTTGAAGCTTAGCCACGCCGCACTTCGTCGCCTTCGGATCTCGTCGTCGATCTTATGGTCGTATGTAATCATTTGTCCAAGGTATGTGTACTTCTCAACGAACAGAATGGCATCATTGTCCAAAGTGATCGTTTCCATAGCGCATTGTTCGTTTTTCATCGCTTGGGTCTTGGCCCTGTTGATTCGGAGACCGACTTGCGTGCTTGCTTCATTTAGTTCCTTTAGCAAATCTGCTGCGCTTTTTACGTCGTGTGCGAAAAGGACGATATCATCTGCGAAGCGAAGGTGGTTGAGCGGTTTTCCGTCGACCATGATGCCTCGCTTTTTCCAATTGAGCTTGCGAAATACGTCTTCAAGAGCGGCGGTGAACAGCTTTGGAGAGATAGTATCACCTTGGCGTACGCCTCGGTTGACGGGGATCTCGATGTCGTTGTGGAACAGTCGGATTGATGTTGAGCAGCCTGTATTGATGTTTAGGAGCGTTCGGACGTATTTCTTCGAAACGTTCTGGCGGACCAGTGCGTTTGCAACGGCATTTATCTCAATGGAGTCGAAAGCCTTCTCGTAGTCTACGAAAATCATGCACATTGGGATCTTGCACTCTCGAGTGCGTTCCAGGACTTGGTTTATAACTTGGAGGTGGTCGATCGTCGAGAAACCACTTCGGAAACCTGCTTGTTCGCATGGTTGTTGATCATCTAGCTGTCGAGTCATTCGGTTGACTAGCACTTTGGTGAAGGTCTTGTAGATTGTTGGGAGAAGCGCGATAGGTCGGTAGTTCTTCAGATCTTCGCGGTCACCTTTCTTCAGGATGATGATAGTTGATGATTTCTTCCATTGAGTCGGTATGTCTTCATTTTCCAAGCATTCGTTGAAAAGCTTGGTCAGTACCTTCCATAGTTCGTAGCCACCGGCCTTAAGTACTTCGTTTGTGATACTATCGGGACCGGGTGCTTTTTCGGCTTTCAGATTTTCGACAGCTGCTTGAACTTCGGAGATAAGAATCGAAGGCACGTCTTCTTCTTCGCGATGGTCTTTATCGAGCGGTACTGTAGTTTTAGAGGCGAATAGTGATGTGTAGAATTCTTGAACTCTTCGCTCCATGTCAAAACGTTTAGTGAGATGTGTTCCATCTTCGGCCTTCAGTGCACTCATTGTGGCATTCTGTTGACGTAATTCTCGATTGCATTTCTTGAGACTTCGACGTTCGGCGATGGTTTTTAGTAGTCTCTCGGTTCGGAACTTGTCGTGATCTGCGCGGATCTTCTTTCGGATCAACTTACTGAGTTCGACGAATTCGATTTGATTTGCGTGACGATTCAGACCTTTTCTCTTCAGCAGGAGTTGGTTCGTTTCATTTGAGAAGCGGGATCGACACGGTTTTTTCATGGACGCAGCGTCGGCGCATGTTTTTAGTTGCTGTTGAATCTTAGCGAACTTTGTAGACAGCGACCCGTTGGTCGTCCAGTCGTGTTTAGCGATTTCTCGTTGTATAATGGCTTCATTTAGAGTTCGACCTGATTTTATCATCGGTGGTCTTTGCTTTTTGATGGCGACGTTGAGTGTGAATCTTACCGGGCGGTGATCACTACCGATATCGAGTCGACTGAGGAATTCTACGTTTGTCACCATAAGTCGATCAGTACATAGTCCAAAGTCGATTTCGTGTCTTGTCTTGTTGATGTTGGTTGATTCGAATGTCCACCTCTTGTTCGATGGTTTCTGAAAGAAAGTGTTACTTACAAAAAGCTTGTTTGCGTCGGCAAAATCAGCCAGCAGCTCTCCGGTTTCGTTCTTGTCCCAGGTGCCGCTTGTGAAGTTACCTAAGTATTTCTGGTTAGAGTTCTTTGGTCCTAATTGAGCGTTAAAGTCACCTATAATGATCTTCTGGTGCGCCGGTTGGTCTAAGTATTTTTCTACTTCCGAGTAGAAGTTCTGGATTTCGTCCACTCCATAGTCTTTATGAGGAGCGTATATTTGGACGATCAAGAGTGGTGTTTTTCTTCCGATGTCGAGCTTGAGCGTTGCGATTCGATGCGAATGGACTTGGACTTC
>CAJNOI010000156.1:163975-181306 GCA_905250115.1 Adineta steineri
CAAGTAATATATCATAACCATATAATTCAAAACAATGTTTATCATTAATCATTATTTTTTGAACACTTTGAACACTTTTTATAAATATATCATCCATTTGTCTAAACATTAAATCAACCTATAACAAAAGAAAATTAGATTATCAATGAAAAAAAAGATAATTTTAATGTATATACAGTATCTTGTCCATGTTTAGCTATTAGAAATTGTCGAACACGACCCATAGACCATTTATAACCTGAAATAATAGAATAAAAATAGATGATATTTGAAATATATAGAAAATCAAAAATTTTTCATACCTTTATCAGGATCATAATTAGGTGCATTTTTTTGAATAGCATTATTAGTAATATGAACATCTTAACAGATAGATAGATAGTATTTTGATATTTTTTGGTTTTCTAATTATGAAAATACTTACAAGTATCTTCAATACTTTCAGATGTATAACGAGTACCGGATAAACGTGCAAAACCTTCACGATAAAGCCACATTCGTAATGGATTATACTGTAAAAGAATGTTAAAATTATAATTTATATGAATAATACAAGATAGACTTACCGATGTTACTAATGTATATATTCGAATATCAAATTTTTTCCCACCAATCAAATATGGATTATCAAGATAACGTTGTACCTATATGAAAAATCTATTGGTTTTTTATAGTTAATTATTAAAATATAATATCTTACAACATATGTTTCAACAGCTTCACGATTTTGTTCTTTATCATAAGCTGTCATATATTCTCCCTAAAATAAGATAAATAATATATAAAGAAAAAACTGTGTTTTTACTTTTCTCCAAGCTGTTATATCTTGAAGTTTACGAAAGAGAAAAATTCCTTTTCCTTGTGCACGTGCTGCTGGTTTCATAATCCAGGTTGTATCGGGATATTTTTTAAATTCTTCAACAAATAGATGATATTCTGACTAAATTGAAATTTTAAATTATTACTTTTCAATATTCAATTAATCAAACATACTGGAAGTACATATGTTGTTGGAAAAAAGTCACATTTAAGTGCTTCGGAACGACCTTGCTCTCGTTCAACTTGTTTACGAAAGCGTTTTAAATTTTTCACCATCAAATCTTTACGAGTTAACTTTAAATATTAGAAAAATACAAATAAATATCATTTTTAATAAAATATATATATTAATCTACCTCATAATGATTTCGAAAATGATTAATACGCATATGTTCTTCAAAATAACCACGATCAAAAAGTTCTTTCATTGAACCCACATCACACCACTAATAGAATCAATAATTATCTTTTACTTTTTTATTTTCTCTATATTAACTTACATAAAAATCCCATTCTTCATCTCTAAAAATAATTTCTATTGAAACTCTTTTGAAATTATACTAATTAAATACTTACTCTCGTGCTTCTAACCATCCACGATTTCTAAGAACATCATGTATTGTATTTTGTAAAAAAGAACGAAAACGAATTGGTCGATCACTAAACAAATAAATAACAAATACTTATTTTCTCTTTGATTTTAAAGGATATAAATCTGAGATTCCCTTTAATAGCATGAGAGTGAGTGTGAACCTCATCTTCAGCTCATACCCACGCCCTCAAGATTAATCTTACTATATCCATAAAAGCAGAGATGGAGTTGGAGTTGCTTACCCTCGGAGTTGTCCATCTCTGCATGAAAGTGTTATTTTTCGAGTACAATCGAATTCGCACATTATCACCAAATGTAAACAGTATAAGAAAAATTCAAAGTTGGCAAATAGTTTTCGACTCCGGAAATGTCCAGCCTTATTTAATAACTAGAATAATCTATCTTAAAAAACAACTGAATTTGCCTCGAACTTTCGTTAAAATTTCGACTACAGAGAATTTTAGATGATATCGATTATATGAACTCATTGTAGAAGCTTCTGAGATACATTTTTTCATATTCTGAAAATATTTAAACCTGATCTAACATACGTTATGCCTCGACGACGTTCCATACGTCCTAGAAATGGTTTTGTAGTTACAGGTTTAGCAGCCATATAAATTTGTTTTTAACAAAATATGATTAATTTATCCGGTATTTAATCTAAACAAAAAGAAACAGGAACAATTTGAATAATGAATTATTTCAAGATATTAGTTAAACTAAAACTAAGAAATATGAAAAGGATAAAAAAAAGAGTTGACAATATATATTTAAAAAAAAACACACTATAAAATCAAAAGTTTTTATAAATACAAAAAACATGAGATTTATTTTATACATTTTAAGCTGATAGTTGTACTTTTGCTGTTTGTAATTCTTGCTTAACAGAATCAATCATTATTTGAAACCTAAAGTAAAAATAAAAATTAATCTAATGCATATGAAGTTTGTCACATAGATAAAAACAAATTATCAATCAAAATTGTTATATATGACACAATACAAACATATTTGAATACTTTATTCTATAGTGAAAATATTTTTAGCATTTGGTGAATTTGTTAAGAAAATATTTTTGTATAGATTGTGATTTAATTTAATCTCTGTGAAATTATTGACTTTATCATTTATTGAATATTGATCAGTCTATGAATTTTCTCAAGCTCAATTTAGTAGAATATATATATATATATTCGTTAAACTGTATTAATACTCGTTACTTGTGCATAATCACATAATAGCTATTGAACAAAGTAAAGAGAGATTCTTTACTTGATAGCTATTGGAAGAGTATTAGCCATGGCGAATAAACCACGAAATTCTATGTAGATTTTTGTGTCATTGAAGACTTTTATCATGTGTGCTGTTTCTGTGATATATATATATTTTTTATTTTTTGTACGGGTTTTATTACTTCGTCTTATACTTTGAAATGAATTCACACCACGTGAAATTCACATTATACTCTTTCAGTATTTCAATAGATGTAAATGAAGATTTGCCATAAAATATAACCAAACATATCAATGTAAAAGTCTAATAAGGAATTGATACTGAATATTTAAATTCGAATTGAAAGTAAATGATTAGTTTAAGAAAACACGCATATAATTCTAATAAAATGAAGAATATAGATTATCTTACTGTCGATAGCGATCATCAATATGACCTCTTTGATCCTAAATAAAATTTCAATAAATTTATAGAATCTTTAATATAATAAGAAACAAACTTCAGTTAATAAACGATGTTTATTATAGTCAAGTTGAATACCAAACTGTGTATATTCATTTGTTGTATCAAAAATATGTTGTTGAAAATCTTGATGATTATTTGTTATTTTATTAATAATAGCTTCTCGTTTAGCTAATTCAGATGCAAAATATGTTCGATCTGATTCACAATCATGTAATGTAGTATTTAGATCTTGACGAAGTTTATTTTCTTGTTCTCGATGAATTTCTAATTCTTGTTTAAACCAAGCAAGATGAGCTTTAAGTTTACTTAACCAAATGTCAATATTATCACGAGGAATTATTGCATGTTCAATAATAAATGGTTGAGTAGAATCATGTGATAAACATTTTGTACAATAGACAATCTCATTGTAAACACTTTGAAGAGAATTCTAAATAGATAATAATCTTAGATTTTTAAATTAATAAAAATAATTTTATTTTTTACTTGATAATGATCATCTTTTTTTAGATTTTCATTTCTTTGATTTGTTAATTCAACAGTCAATTTATTAATTCTATAAAGAAATAGAAAATTTATTCTATTAGAAAAGAAAATGTTTTTATCATACTTGGATTCTAACTCAGTGACCGATCGTGACTAAAACAAAAAATGTTGAAATAGAAATTCATTCATAGAGGAAAAAAAGTCGCCGAATAAGTCACATCTACGTGAAATAATTAGGAATAAAAATTCGATCGAGCATAGTCATTATAGTATTATCGTCTGGATTGTGCAGAAAATATCGAAGTATGTTATTAGAGATGTAAGCCGATTTGTCGATCGGCGGCAACTGCTTAAAATTTATGATGGCTGTTTTTTTTTTTGAATTTTTGAAAAATAGAGAAAATGGTGGTAGGAAGCTTACTGCTTAGAAATCGAACAAGGATCCATTTTTGTGTCTCAACGGCAGCGGTAGTTTGTGTCTATATGTTATTTATCAATGCAACTAAGGGAATCTCATACTTATCAAATAATCAGATAAACAAAAATATTTAGAAATTTTTCGTACTTTATCATGAATATCTCTTGATAATGTTTCAATTGTATGTTGTCCTTGAATTGATTCATCTTCATATTTTGCTGATTTATCTTGAAGTCTTTCAATTTCTTTTTTATGTTCTATTTCATATCTTTGTAAAGTCATAATTCGAGTTCTTTCGTCCGATAATTGTACCTAAAATAAATTTGTATTTTAAATTTATTATCTAGAGAATTATGGTAAGAACAAACTTTTATTTCGTGATATTCATTTTCAATTGCGAGTAATCTAGTTTTTTCTTTTAATAATGATTCTTTTTCAAATTGAATTTCTTTGAGTTTTAGTAATAAATCCTAACAGAAAAAAACAGAACGAAATAAATAGATATAATGAAATAGAATTTCAAACTTTTCGTTCTTTGTCAAGTTCATGAATTTGTTGTTGTAATTGTGAACGAGATAAATTTATTTTTTCTATATCTTGCTGAAAGAAAAGAATTTGTTTTAAAAAGAAATTTTAATAGAAATATCTCAAACTTCATATTGTTTTAATTTTGATTCAGAATTATTTCGTTGATGCATTTCTTCTTGTAATAATTGTTGAAGCTCGTGTTTGTCTTTATCAATTTGAATAAGACGTTGTCGTTGAATCGATATTTGACTTGAAAGCTTTTTAAAAAAAACAGAAAGAGTGTTTCTATATTTGTAAATTTTCTTCTATCTGATCGAATGGAAATATAAAATCTTACTCTCTGCGATATTTATTTCATATTTAGACTAAGGAAAACATGAGAGTTATGAAAATTATAATGTAGTCACATTTCTGCTAGTGAATGCCTGTTAGTTCTTGATTTTTTATTATTTAATCAAAGAAAATGTATGCATAGTGAATGTGTATCGCAGGATGTGCATATGTAGTGTGTGTCTAAGAGGCACAGACATTAAACATAGTGAGCATTGTACAGCAACAATTCAATTGTTTATTTACATTGTACAAGGTAATGGTGACATGCCGACTGAGACATCATCCAAGTTCATCAAGGCAATGGAGAATCTCAAGTGATCACACTTATTAATCGCTATTCAACATGTATTACTACATTCTTAAATAGATTGTAAAGAATGAAAGCAAACAATGATGAATGATTTTTTTCAGTAAACAGTAGGCACTATCCATTTCAAAATAAAAGACAGGTGGGCATTTTTCGAAAGGAACACGATGTAGAGCTGCAATTTTCATCAGTGGAAAGATCCATCAAAACTTATCGAGAAAGATTTCTCTACTAAGAGTTGTAGTCAGACATTTCCAAAAAATTTTGAGAGATATTCTGTTTTTCTAAAAGCTTTCTATGTCAGTTACTGAAATAAGAAAAATATTTCTTACCTCATTTACTGATTTTTTTAATGTTGCAATTTCTCCTTTTTGAGATAAACAAATTGCTTGAAACTAAATAATACATTAAATATTCTTTGATTAAACAAGTTTTTTCTTACATCAGTATCATTTCGTTTAAATTGTTCTTCTAATCGATTATAATTTATCTAAAATAAATAATTTATAAAAAAGTTTTTAACAAGATTTTTACAAACATTTGAATCATTTAAATCAGTTTCAATTTTCATAATTTGTTCTTTTAATGTTAAATTTTGTAATTTATAACTATCGATTTCTTTAATTAATTGTTCATTTTTTTCTGACATATGTGTTGAATCAAGTTTATAACGTTCAATATCTTTATCAAGTTTTTGTGTACGAGCTTTCCATCTGAATTAACGGAAAACATAATGAATTAAAATAAGAAAAAGAAAATTTGTTAACTGTTTAATTGTTTCTTGTGCTTGTATTTGAAATTCTTCTCGTTTTTGTTCTGAATCTGCTAATTGTTTTTGAGAATTTAATGATTCTTGTGCAAATCGTTCAGCTTGATCGGTCATTTCTTCTAATCTTTCTAATGCTAATGTTAAATCTTGTTGTAATTTAAAATTTTGTCGTTCAAATGTATCACAATTTTCTGTTACTTCTTTTAATTCTACTAAAGTTTTTGATATAATCTTCTCTTTCTGATCACATGTTTTCATTAATGACTAAATTTGAATTATGAAATAATTGAATTCAAAAAATCGAGGATATCTACTTCGACTTGATCAGATAATTGTTCACGTTGTCGTTCATTTTTAGCAAGTTCATTTTTAAAATAAAGCATTTCATTCAATGTTGTTGATTTTGAAAGTTTACTTTGTTGTTGAATTAAATATTCATTTTCAAGATGAACATGATTGCCTTCTATTATATAAATTAAAAAAATAATTAATTAGATCACACATTTTAAAGAAAAAAAATTCAAGATTTCTGTTATGTGTAAGTAGATATTAGAATCTATATTGCTACACTCGTATTAATAACCGAACCTGTTTTTCGTTGTCGATTTAATAAAGATAATATCTCTTCTTCTTTTTGTGTTGATCTCTCACGTTTTATTTCATGTCTCATTAATTCATCTTTAAATTGCATTACCTAAACAATATATATATATGTGTATATGTATACAGAAAAATCTAACAGGATTAGGATTAAACTAAATTCTACTTGAAAATATCACATACATTTTCTCGAATTGATTTAGCACACTCGCGTAGAGAAGTAGAATTCTAGAAATATGTTCAATTGACTTTATAGTCATATGAAGAGATATATTACATACTTGTTGTGTTAATAAAATTTTTTTCATTGGACTTTCTCCTGATTGATATTCATACTAAATATTATAAAGATATTTATTAATCATGTCAAGATATAGTACGTACTGATGAAGTTTTATCATCATTATTATTATATACGATTGATTTGTGTTGCTGTTGTCCTTCTCTATTTCGTTTTAATTCACGTTCAATGTCTAATAAACGACGATCAAAACGTGATTGAACAACCTAAGAAAAAGAATTAATTAATTCGCGTTTTTATTTTATAAGATTTTACATGTACTAAATCTACATATCATATTTTATCTTTTGTTCAATTTGAATATGTCATATACTTCGCTAGCAAATGAACAAATTCGATATCGAATGTTTGTTTCGTAATAATATCCTACATCTTCAGCTTCTCTAAAAAATAACTTCCTGATATTGAGAAACTATAAATATTCTAATGTACGTCTTCTTTAAATTATCGAGTTTATGAAAAGACATACGCGTATATAATGTCATAATACTTTGAGTAATAAAAAAAGAGAATTTTTTTGATCTAATTTATTAGAAAAGTTTAATATGATGATGATACTGTTCTATTATATCATACAAATATGAGGAGAATTGACGTCATGGCATTTAGATGGTGTCTCAAGAGTGAACGTTTTATGTGAAGATATTTTGCCTCAATCTATTGTCTTAGCGCACCACTATCAATGCTTTTATATTGAGAAGTTTTAATTGTACAAAAACGTTATACTCGTTTAAAACTAACCTTTTCTATAAGTGAATCAGGTTTCGATGGAAGTATTTTATCATTTGTATCTCTGCCAATTGAAAATATAAAACATATATATGATTTATTCTGATAAAATCTTACAATTGTGCTTTTGTTATTGTTTTTGTAAGATCATATCTCACTTTTCCCTGATCATTTGTAAATGTTGAATGTCCATTAGCATGATCTGTATTTTTTTGTACTGTTGATAGTCTATCATTATTTCTCAACTAGAATATTTTTTTTAAAATAAGAAATTCTTTTCAAAAAAAAACAACCAATATTACTGTATCTACTAAAAATCTTGTTTGTTTAAATGATTTAAAATTTTGTTGAGCATTTCGTATATCATTTTCTGCATTCTAAATTATATAAAAAAGAAAATATATAGAATTTTTTGCTTTAAAATAAAAAAAAGAATTTGATTTTACAATTAATGCTGCATTTACTTGTCGAATTTTTTCATTATTAAGATTTGGTAATTGTCGTTTAGATGTTAAACTCATTTTAGCTGTTTTATTTCAATCACTTCGTCATATTCTTGATTACACTCTAGCGTTACTAAGATATGTTCTTCATTTCTTCGATTAAAATTGTTTTAAAATGAAAAATTTTAAACGAAAAAATCTATTTTTTGTTTATTTTTCATAAAAATTTCAAGAGAATAATTGAATTATTTCAGATAGATGTCATTTAGTCTTTAATCTGATTGGCTTTTAAATCCAGACGAAAAGCAAGCAAAACGTTTATTCCAAAAAAAGAATGTAAGGAAGTTAAGAACAAAAACGTATGTTTGCTCATTGTTTATCAAGAAGAAAAAAAAACAGAAGAAAAAAAGAAACTGACATTATTAAAATTCCTTATTTTCTCTTTTTTTTCTCTCCAGATAAATGGATGAAGAACCTTTAACAAATACATCAAGATATCTACTTACTGATAAACAAAATAGTCCAAGACCTTTACTTGAATGTTTAGATATTCGATCAACATATAAACAAAGAAAAAAAAACTAAAATATTTGAACGAGTTAATTCAAGTAAAACAATTCTTTTTTTTATTAAATAAATTCCAAAAAAAAAGGATTCTTTATTATTAGCACGAACAAATGATGAGAGTATTGATGCTTCACCTGGAAAAGTATATTATTATAAATATTTGATCTTTTTTTTTGTTATTTATTATTTAAATATTTAGACGGAAATTGGTCGATCAACAATTGATATTCGTGAACCAACATCTGAACATTTGACTGCATTACAAAATGCTTTTAATAAAATTCTCAATGAACGTTTATTGTCAGATAATAGTTATAAATTACGTCAAATTGTTTATAATAAACTACGACAAATTATTCTTACAGCACAATCAGGTAGAATTTTTCTAATCTTAGACAAGAATAAATTAATTTTTCTAAATAGATTGTCAAATAAATTTATATGGTTCATTATTATTTGAATGTTGTTTGGAAAAACCCGGTATAATGGATATTGATATACGATTTAAACAAACACTTCAATATGATACACTTAAAGAATTACTTGAAATATTAACTAAAAGTGGTAAGTTAGTTGATTTAATATTAATCAAAATATTTTTTTGTTTCTCGAAAGATTTATGTAAAGAAGCTCGTATTGATACTGAACATAAACCATCTTGTATTGATATGATTATTAATGAACCAAATATGCGTGTACGAATCACATCGGGTTATAATCGTGGAATAAATTTATCAAAATTAATTCGAATCTATACAAAATTTGATTCACGTCTAATAAAATTACTTCGATTATTTCGAATACTCGCAAAAGTTTGTTTCGAATTTTTTTACAAAACTAATTATTAATTCTTTTTTCGTCTAGACATGTAATATAGATAAACCAGATTTAGGTACACTTCATCCAATTGTCTTTCATGTAATGGTTATTCATTTTCTTCAACAAGTTGATCCACCTATTTTACCATGTCTACATGAATATGTAATATATTTCGAAAATTTATTTATTTGATTTTATTTAATATTAAAATAGGTATATGGAATTGATCATGTCCCAATAACATTGAATGAAAATCAATATCCGGAATTTTTTCGTATTTCAAATGAATACTCACGAGAATGGAAATCAGATAATAAAACAAATATTGAAATGCTATTTTTACAATTACTCTCATATTATATTAAAACATTTAATACAAAACAATTTATTGTTTCAATTCAAACACGAATGCCTATTGTTAAAATTGATAAAAATTGGCATAGTAGAAAATTACTTGTTGAAGGTATATCCTAAAGTTTTTAAATATAATATTAACTAATTATTTAAATTAGTCATGTTTATGCTATGCTTGTTTGAATAGTAAATGTAACAACTATAAATAATTACGAGTCGCAAATTTAAATAAATAACAAAAAATTTCTTCCTAGTAACTGTAGAAAATATTCGGTTTCTCTTAATGCAAATTACGCACGTTTTTGTTTTCGAAAGAAAATCATTATTTACTATTAATGAGTTAGGTGGCGTGATTTTTCGATATACTAAGTTTCATAGGTTAGGAAGTACATGATTTATCAAAGGGGGCGAGTCATGGCGAAATTGTCGGAACTAAGGTAATAAATGACTTAACGCTCTCGGATAATAAATAACAAAGAAATATCATTTATGAGTCTGTAAACTCGATCACTAATCAGATTTTTAATTTTAATTATTTAATAAATAGATCCAAGTGATATCAAACGAAGTTTATGTCAAACAATGCAAGCTTCACGATCATTAAATTATTTTCGTGATACATTAAATACTGCTTTAAATTATTTTGGTCGCAAACAAAAAAAAATGAAAAAATCTCAATTGAATTCCAATGATAATAATGAAGATGATTTTATTGAAATAATTGTTGAAGATGAAAACGAAATTCCAATAATAGCATCAACAAATGCATTACATTGTTCATATGAATTATTTTATAAACGTTTATCACCAACAATTCTACGTGATATAAATATTCGTCAACATCGTGTACGTGATTATTATAAAAAAACATTTGAAAACAAATTACCTGAACCAATAATTAAATTAAATTCTTTAATAGATCAACAAATTGATAATATAAATGATAATGAAATTGAAGAAGCATTTCAACATGATCTTGAACATAATTTTGAAACTATGGATGCAAATGACGATGAAGAACAAAATATTTTATTAGATAAAATTACAATAAATAATGATTATGATGAGAATTTAAATACAGATTTCAATGAAATTCATATTGAGAATGATTTTGATCCGAAACAAGCAGTGTAAGTTCTACAGTTGGAAACTATTCTATCTTTTTCTTCTCGATAATAATAAACAATACAACTGACAATGTACCTATACCTATGATAATGTTTAACTCATTTTTTCTAAACGAGTAACATGTTTCAATAGGAGTCTATTATGATTGGATATTTAACAAGGTGACACTAATCATCATAAGAACGTCTTATATAAGAATAGTTTACATTTATCTTAATCACAAAAACAAACACTTGACATTACTTAAATACGAATTTATTTTCTTATTTTGTTTCAGTCGACAATTATTTTTAACTACTAATGAAGAAGAAAAATCGAATGAATGCAATCTTTCATCATCAATTACATTAGATAACGAACAAGGTATTGAAACTATTTATGATAATAAATCTTCTAATAAAAGTGGTGATGGATATAAATTTCATATTGATAAACTTCTACAGAATCTCAATAAAAAACAGAGACGCATCTTACTTCGAGAGTATGAACGGCAAGGTAACAAATGATTGTTTCGAAAACAAATGCATTTCTTACGCTTTTGCTTTAATATAATTAATACATCAAAAGAAAACACATTGATTTCATTCTATTTAAAAACAAAAAATAATTACCTTTGGTTTTTTTCTTGTGTATATAGGTAAAATTATCAATGACAAAGTCATTGAGATTTCTGAAAATTTTCAATCATCATCATCGAAAGATAATGTCGATAGTCCAATAGAAGAAAACATTAATAATTCATCTATTGTATCATCACCAATAAAAGATGAACAACCGATATCTTCAGATAATCCATCTTCGGAATTTTTCTACGATTTTCAAGCTGAAAATTTTCATGCTGAACAAGTATGATTTTATCTATTTTTTTATTTTCAAAAACAAAAATCTTTATTTTATCAGGGTGCACCATTTGTTTGTACAATATGCAATGGTGTCGGTCATTTAAAATCTGCATGTCCAGATTTAATTGTGCCAAATATGATTGATTTACCTGCAATAAGTCAAGAATGGATTAATATTCTTTCAAAATTATGTTCTCATATAACCGGTAATTTTAATATATATATATATATATATATATTTTATTTTTTAACTGATAAAATTTAGAACAATGTAAACCAACATATAATGATATAGAAAATCGTGAAAAAATTTTGAGGTTATTACAAAAACAATTTGAAAAAGATTATCCAGATTGTAATTTACATGCATTTGGATCATTTTATAATGGATTTGGTTTTCGACAAAGTGATCTTGATGTTTGTATTGTTTTTAAAGATCAAAGAGAAGAAAATGTTTGTAATTCTAACAAAAAAAACAATAAAATTATTAAATTTCTTTATTTATCTATTAGACTGATGAAGTTATTCAAATCATGAGAAAAATACTTAAATCGTTGAGATCAAATGCTGAAACATTCGAAAATGTACAACCAGTATTTCATGCAAAAGTACCAATTATACGTTCAAGACATCGACAATTACATATTGATATTGATATTAGTCTTCATAATATGCTTGTAAGTAAGATTTTATTTATTTAAGATAAGAGTTTTTCGAAGAAAAATATGTCATTTATCTTTGAGGAATCTACAAAAACTTTCTTTCATTTAAGGCTATTGAAAATACACGATTATTAAGAACATATACGGAAATTGATTCATGTGTATCTCAACTTGGTTATATGGTAAAACATTTAACAAAATTATGTGGTATAGCTGATGCAAGTCGTGGTACATTATCAAGTTATGCATATATAATAATGGTTATTCATTTTCTTCAACAAATTCAACCACCTGTTTTACCTGTTCTACAAGAAGTTTGTTATTTTGTTCTATGAAGTATTTATTTATTTTTGTTTTACTTTAATATTTAGCTGAGTGATGATCCAATAACGAAAGATTTAATGTATAGAAAATGTTCAATATGGAATGTATATTTTTATGATAATTTAGTTAAACTTGTTAGTAGAAACAAAAAATAAAGTTTTGAAATTTTATTAAAATAAAATTTTAATTTTAGAATAATTTATGGAAAAATGAAAATAAATTATCAGTTGGTGCATTATGGATTGAATTTTTACGTTTTTATACTGAACAATTTAATTATGATGAACATATTGTTACTATACGACAGAAAATACCATTATTAAAATATGAAAAAGGATGGTTTAGACAAACAATATCTATTGAAGATCCATTTGAATTAAGTCATAATTTAGCCGGTGGTTTATCTGTTCGAAGTATAAAAAAAAGAAAAATATTTCTTATTATTATAATAATAATTATTGATATTTATTTGATTTAGATTGGACAAGTATCCGTCGAGTATTTATTCGTGCACGACAACAATTTGGTTTACAACCAAAAGATATTGATCTATCAATGCCAGATATGCAATTTATTGAAGTAATTTAAATTAAGAAATTAATTTTTTTTTGAGTTTTGTATTAAATAGATAAGTCTATTCAATATTAATGATCCGTATTCAACAAATGCTCCAAAACGATGTCCTGAATGTAAAGGACCATATCATATTCGTAAACGTTGCCCAAAATTAATCACATTAGCAGATGAAAAAGAAAAATTAAAACGAATGGCTATATCCGAACAACAACAACAACAACAACAACAACAATACGTATTAATGAATAATCATTATCCAATATATTTCAATAATTCTCCAAATAATAATTCTCAATTTTCTGTAAATTCACAATATTATTATCCAATACATGGATATCAATATCCCTTTCAAGTCATACCTCAACAACGTATTTGGACACAACCATATTCAAATGAAAGACCAATTGTTTATCAAAATTTTAATTATTATTCTAATGATCAACAACAACAACAACAAATAAATAATTCGAATCGAATAAATTATTCAAATAATCCACGAAAAAAATGTTATGTATGTGGAAGTTCAAATCATTTAAAAGCTCAATGTTCACAAATTCAAACAAATACGATTCAACGATAGAATGTTTTCATATTTTGTGTTTTTTTTGTTCTGTATAGAAATTTGCGATATTTAATTTTCGTCTTATTATTGTCTCTATATGTTATTATTATTATTATTATTATTTTCTTCTTGTGTTCTATATGAGAGACTTTTTTTTAAAAAAAAATTCGCTCATATCCTTCATGGATTCTTTATTATTGACTCCGTAAAAACAAACTTTTGTCTTTTGTTTTCTTTAAGTAGATACGATGATGGATACAGCTGTTAAACAACAAACAGATTCTACTGAACCAAAAGTAACAACAGCTGAACGACAAGCGTTACTAAATAGATTGTATGATTTTTATTTAAAAGTCATGTGAAAAATGTTTTTGTTTGTTTTTGCCTTCAGAACTTTAAAATGGCCATCAGAATTATCAAAACAAATTGAAAATCAAGCTTTCGAAAGATCACATGGAAAAAAAGTACTTTAAAAAAAAGACAATGACTTATTTATCTATTTATATTTTATAGCCTGATTATTTTAAAATAATTCAAGCTTGCTTTCAAAAAGTTCAAAGTAAGTTGAACTTCGATATCGAGTTATATCTGAATAGAAAAAGAGTTTTTTTGATCTTAGCCTACAGCTATTTAATACTAGACTACTTCTTATTAAAATCTACTTATTTTAGTTGCAATGCAAAACCGTGTAAATCCGCAGCAGCAGCAACAACAACAACAACAACAACAACAACAGTCGCAACAAAATAACAATATGCACGTACAAAATTCTCAGACAAATCTTTCTCAACAAATATCCGCTCCTATTGTTATTCAAAATCAATATTCATTTAATCAAATGCCTAATCAACAAGCTCGATTTCCTATTGCTCAACAAACACCACGGATGAATAATCCTCAAGCAGCTGCTATGAATCAAATGGCACGTTTACGTGAACCACAAAAATTTAATCAAAGTAATTATTTTATTCTTTATTATTTTTTTTTTCTTAAAAACTCTTTTCTATAGCGCCTATAAATACTTTAACTTATTCACAATCTTCAGTACCATCGACAACAACAATTGATTTAACACAAAATTTACCATCGCAACAATTGAATGTTGCTAACCAAAATGATTATTCAACACTTCAACAACGTTATCCTAATCAATCAACAATGAGTGTACCAAGACAACGAACAATTGTTCCAAATAGTAAATAATATTCATTCATTGATTCATTTATTATCTTTTTTTTTGTAATTTTTCTTAGATAATTTTCAACAACAACCATTGACAAATAATGGAAATGATGGTTTTCATCAAATTGTTGTTGGAAGTCCATTATCAGTACCTTCGACAGCAGCAACGGCAGGTAATACAAATATCTCCTCAAATGGTGATCAATGTAAGTTATGATCTATTGAAATATGAAAAATAAATTTCTTATTTAATCAAATATCTATGATAGTATTACAACGAATACTCTTATCAAATATTGATGGCGGGACGAATAAATCTTCAACACTAAGTCGACATCCAACTGCACCGGTTATGGTACGCTATTCAATTATTTTATAAATTTACTTTACCATATAAACCTTTTTCTATTGTGATGTAGTCTCAATCAACTCGACCAGTTAATACGATGAACAGTAATATGAATAACAGTACAAATCCTCTTCGATCAACATTATCATCTAACCAATTATCACCTTCACCACCAGTTGTTATAATACCAACACCAGGTCAAACATCCATTGTTCAAATTCAACCGTAAGATTAGATTTATTTTTCAAAATTATTGATTTATTTTCTTGTAAAGATCAAGTAATCTAACTGCTCAACAAAGTCCTTTAAGTAACAGTAATGGCCCATTTTCAGTCAATTCACAAGCATTATCAACAAATAGTTCAACACCAGTAACTATTCTTCATACATCACCAACAAATCGTGTACTGCCATTACCAGGTATATATATATATAATAAAGGTCATGTTAATGTTGTAATACTATTTATATTTCACTTATAGTAACTGGCAATGTTTTAAGTCCTGACGAAGAAACATTAAATTTAATAAAATATCTTAAAGAAAATGTTAATCGATTACAATTATTATCTCAAAAATTTAACAATGAAGGTAACATAAACTTTAGAAATCTTTTTATTCATATATAAATATATATGTTTTATCATAGGTAATACTGAAAAAGTTCGTCAAGTTCAATCTATTCATCAACAAATATTACAATTTATTAATAATCCAACATATGAAAGTTTAGGAAATGCTAAAAATTTTCGTGAAATGCTTGATAAAATACCTGTAAATATTTCATTTCTATTTTATTTTCTAAATTAAATCTTATTATAAAAAAAATCTAGAATCGATTACAACAAGTTAATTCAACAAATATATTTAATCAATGTGTAAAAGCAACTAATGAATTTCTTTTACGTGATCAAAAAGAACGAATAAATGTAACAAAACGATATCTTGAACCATTAAGTGATGTTATAAATGGTGTTCCTCATAAGTAAAAATAAAAACAAGATTTTAATTAGTTTTCTTAAATAAAATTCTCTTTAAAAGAATGATACGTCTTGATGTTGATAGTTGTACAACAACAAAAATTCGTTCAATTCATCAATCATCATTATTATCATGTGTAAATGATGAAATAAATCAATTACCAAATGATATTTATTCTATTGAATGTATACCAGTAATGCGTACAAGAAAATCTACGAATCATAATGATGAGGAATATTTCAGTAAAAATGGTATTATTCTTCGTTGTAAATTACTTGAAAAATCTAATCCTATTATACCACCCCTTCGTTTATATTTAACAACATCTTATCCTGAACAATCACCAGACATTTTATCATTAACTAAAGCAATGCCACCAAAATTAGAATTTACAGGTAAACAGAAAAACATTCTCTTGATTGAATTATTTTGATATATTTAGGTGGACATCCGTATTTTGATCAAATCTCGTCAGTATTTGTTTCTCATCTCTTTAAATTACGTCCACAACATACAATAACTGATATTCTTAATATATGGGTAAGTATTAATTCATATGAATATTTTTTTTATCATGATTTTCATTTCAGCGTCTGTCCGTCCAGACAATTTTGTGAAAACAACTTGATAATATTTATTTGGTACTACTGTTTAAATATATATATATATATACATCATTGTTATAACTTGAATAAAAGCTCAAAAGAAAAATAAAATATTTAAAGACTATCTGTGAGAATATGTTATCGTTTTTATCGTTCCTTGTCTATCTTGGTATCTTTTTTTTCTTCTTTCTTTCTTTGGTTAATATTTCTTTTCTTTCTTTATGATTCCTTTCTATTTCGCTTTATGTGTTTGTGACAGTGATGGTTGCTTGTCAAGTGGAGGTAGACAGAAACGTTGTGATTCTCTTTTCTTTCCTTTTCTTTATTCTTCTTCTACACTTGTCTTTCAAAAAAA
>CAJNOI010000156.1:186916-215191 GCA_905250115.1 Adineta steineri
ATATTCTATTGTTTTAAATAAACTTTTAGTATTTGATTGAATACTATATTTTCTTTGTAAAAGTTAATTATTGTATCTCGAATGATAATGTTTTGATTTAATCAATGATTAATAAATTTTTTTAAGATTTGCATGCAAATAAAACGTGCCTTATGAGAATTGTTCACGGCAGTAAATCCAGGAATTTAAGATTGGAATAGTGAAGAACAAATAAAAGTAATATGAAGAGATTATCATCAGAAAATTGTCTTATGCAAGAATATTATAATCGAATGATAAAATAGCATATCGTTAAATGTTCGTCTATTATAGTTATACTATGTCTCACATTTATGTTTATCTACTTTCAGTATTTCATGAATTTTGTTTTGGATCCGAAAAATTACCGTCGACAGAATATGCACAGTTAAGTACATAACAAAATATATTTCAATTGTAGCAACAAAAGTATAGAAAGCAAACTGAAAACTACACAGTTTAACAAAAACCATTTTCATTTTATTACAATTTTCGACTTACATATTGATAGATTTTGTGTTGCGCCATCTTTATTTTTCTTTGATCGTTGGATAATTGATTTTATTCTGATCGATAGATAAGAAAAGGGAGAGAAAATACAATGGAATAAATTTTTTTTCAAATCTTATCTCATCTAAAATTTATCAAAATAGTTTCAGTCAATGATCGGTTTTCGAAGAAGTCATATGAATTAGTAATATCTTTAAAAAGCTTGATATAAACGTAAATAAACTTATCGTTTTACTTTTGAATGGTTATATTTTAGAATAAATTAAACGTTATTGACTGAATCCATTCCCCATCTTCTATATGATAGTTTTAGATAAAACGGAAGTAACAGACGAAGAAATTTCTACGCTTCTTTGTTTAACAACACAAAAAATAATGGCAAAGGTAAATATTTCTTTTTAAATAAAATAATCAAAAGTATGTGCATATTTATTTAGTATGAAGAACTGAAATGTCAAGCAAAAAGCTTGGAGTCTAAAGACGGACATCATTCAATCAGTGAAGCAGAAATAAAACAACTATCGGGAATACATGTGATATTAGATCATCTGAAACAACATTGTGGTAAACTAAGAAAAACATTTTCACAAAAAACTATTTTTTTCTTAGGAGATGAAATCATCAAAAATTCAAAACGAGAAAATAAAGTGTAAGTTTGTTTCACTTCTATTGCTGCCACCTTTTGCCCTTCGAAAAGCAGAAAGTGTTTGTTTACTTTCATACTATAGATTATGCCCACCCGTAATAAAATAATAAGACATTTTAGCATTATATTATATATTCTATTGCAAAAAAACGAAAAACAAAATTAACCATAGATAAATACATTTACTAAACATTTCTTTTAAACGTATAATTTTCATCTGGCTTAATAGCTTTCAATATATCCTAGTTCGATAATAGATACTTGTACATATCAGCACATTTTAAAGTAGGATTCAAACGTATTTTTAATTCAGCTGACACTAATCCTATTGTCATACAGTTCCGCTTGCCAGTTACTAAATGTTTCATTTATGAAAATACAGATTTAACATAAGCACTATTGCAAGATAATGAAAATAAAAAACAAGAGTTTTTTAAAATGCGGCGATAGACTAAGAGAAAGTAATATAATCCAGAGTTGATCGGATGTTACCATCTGACTTTATGTTAAATGCTTATTTTGACAAAATTATCGGTTAAAATATTGAGAGATTTCACTGAAAATATAAAAGACAAAAAATTATAAAAAGCAAAATTTTTCTGCTAAAAGTACAAGAGGCGGCAACATTGTATATAAATGAAAAATATTTTTTTATTTATAGGAATGAAGCACAATCTAATATCGCACACGAACAATCGAATTTAATACACGAACAATACTGTATTATTTAACATAACCAAATAAACATTCATTATTTGAGAAAACCAATGCCAAATATAATAGATCCACATGATATATTATTAAAATTAAGTTCCATCACAATAAATGGTTCCAATCCGTATCTCTCTGCTGATATAATGGTGAACATACATGGTGGTGAATTAATAAGCCACGAGTTCATGGGAACAATTTATGAAGTTGGTAATCAAGTTACTCAAGGGTGTGGGTGTGGGTGTGGGTGTGGGTGTGGGTGTGAGTGAGTATGTGTGGGTCTGGGTCTTGGTGTAGTGGTTGTGTGAGCGCGGTTGTAGATGCGATCAACAGCTATACTCAGGCCCACTCCGTGTTTCATTGTATTATGCTTGGGGTGGATTCCTATAATTAAATAAACATTTTTCAGTTATATAAATAACCTATCTCATTAAAATAGTTTACCATGTTGTTAACACTTGTTCTTGTGTTCGATTAATCAATGATGATAAATGAATCAATTGTGATTAATGTCTAAAAATAACAACAACATTATTCACTTATGGATATCGACAAGTATCTATAAAAATATATCTATGATCTCCAAGCTGTACGACAAAAGATTATTTGGCACACATAAATAAAAAAAACCTAAGAGAAAGAGATAAGCATCCGCATCTGCTGTATATGGTTGTATTAGTAACGAAGAGAAACAAACTTACACTTCATTTTCTCGTTTTGAATTTTTGATGATTTCATCTAGTAAGAGAAAATATTTTTTTGCCAAAATGTTTTTCTTAGTTTACCTTAATGAGGCTTAAGCAAAGCCAAGAAGTCATGTATTACCCCTAACCGTTTTATTTCTTTATTATTAATTGAGTTGTGCTCATCCTTTGCCTCCAAACTCTGTGCTTCTTTTCTCAGCTCTTGATACTAAATAAATATATATGTTGTACTATTCATTATTTTATTTAAAAAGAAATATTTACTACTTCGAATAACTCTTCTGATGGTTTTGATGTAAGAGCGAAGATCAAATCATTCTCATCTTGCATATTATATCTAAAATAATTATAAAGAAAATGGAGAGTGGATTCACAAGTTTAATTTACTTCTTCAAAGAGAAAGAAGCAAGATAAGAATAGTAACCCAGGACGATCATTCCGACCATCGGATACGGCGTTCCAAAAGGACCACCGCTTTTCACACTATTTTAACGTGTTCTGGAATGCTGAATTACGATGATGAGAAAACAACGATTTTTGTCGTTCGACACCGTTTTCACATCGTGTACGGTTGTTAACGTTGCCGTTGCTTTTGACCTGGGTAGTCACATAAGTTACTACAACAAAAAATCTTAAACTTTAATTTGTAAAAATAAATAAAAAAATAAATTTATAAATAAATATTTACAGTAGCAGTAAAGCATACGGCACTAAATCATGTAATTCCATCAAGAATACGTCTTAATTGCTTGTAAACAAAGTAATTATTGTCTATTGTCATAAAATAGATGAATATTTTATATTTTTCAATTAGCATAATTATCAATTTGATTGTTAGTTTGATTGTTGTTCATTACAGTGCCAATGTATTTTTAAAACCATCATTAGGAATATGCGTTAATTGCTTGTAAACAAAGTAATTATTGTCTATTGTCATAATATAGATGAATATTTTATGTTTCACAATTAGTATAATTATCATATGATCAATTAGCTAGTAAACAACAAATTTTATTTTTCTTCTTTAGAATCAAACTCGCATTTCAGAAGAATGCCCACCTTTTTCATCGATAGTATAAAGAGGGAATTATTTTCCAGCAATCAAAGAATACATTCATATCCTCACTCAAGAACAAACAACAACATACAAATGCATTCGTTTACTACTTTGGTAGTGATTATAGCTTTCGTGGCAATTGTTGCAAAGCATTCATCAGTTGCAACACATGATTCTGACACTCAAGAATTACATCGACGACTTAATGGTTACAATTATGGCAAGGATGAGCAGTACAATATGTTTTTACGACGTGTCGCGCAACAGCCAGCTGATGATGAAGCTAATGACGAAAGCCTTCACGCTACAATGCGAAAGCATGTTGATTCAGGTAAGATTTCCTATATAGAGAATTGATTAACATATGTAACAAATGTTTCCTTGTCTCCAGCTGGGTTTTAGTTTATTCTTTATTATGAAAGGATGAATACACTATAAAAAAACGAGTATAGTCATCAGGATGAGAAATTAGATTGTTGTATAGTAATTAGTCGATACATCCAAAACAGTGAATTACTCAAATGATCTTTCATCCTCAATGTTTGCAGTTGAATTTATAAAAGTTTTATATTTCCCTCAATCATTTTCATTTAAAACTCACGATGTTCGGCTAGTTTCTCGACGATTAGTTAGTACATTCTGAGCTGAAAATATTTGCTTACTATCTAAATTATGATGCTCGTAGAGAGTTTATCATTGTTTTCATAGTGAATTTTATTAATTTCTATTGAATTGTGATAATTTATTGTTTTGCAGCGAATTGGGTCAAAATCGGATCCAAAACTTATATTGGTGCTCAAAATTGTGTTAGATTACACTACGAAGCGTCGACAACACTGAGTTCATGTAAGAGTGTTTGTCATAGTATGAAACATTGCACAGCAATCGATTATAAACCACGTACTGGAGAATGTAAGTATCGTAAATGCACCACCTATCCACCAAAGCATCAAAGCAAACATGGTTGGGAAGCATGGGCCATACACACTAATTGTAAGTAATTAAATAAATGACTAGTGCATCTTACATCTGTTTGAAAGCGACTGGTTTCATCAGACATCAGACAGCTAATTATGAAACCAGAAGTGACAGGCGAAATAAAATGTAATATTTTTGAGTAATACTTACGCAGGTCATTAGATCAAAATGAATCTTTTCGAATTTTTCTTAGAACAATACATATATTTTTATATTATACATTAATAGCTACAACAACAAAAACGGCAGCAGCAACACCTATTCCTACTTGCAGCCCTAGTGCTTGTTGTGGTGGTGCTAAAAATTGTCGTACTTGTGTTTATGGTGGTACCACTTATTACTGTATTCGTTACGACGGGCCAACTGGTTATAACCTTTATCCTACTCCTAGTGCCTGTGCTGCTGATCTTCCTTCTCCTACTTGGTGTGACTATCAAACTACTTGTGGTAATGGTGCTGGCCATCCTGGTCTTGGTTCTGGTCTTGGTTGCTGATAGAACATAACTCATCGAGGATTTTCTAATCTTTTCTTTTTTTTTCTTTCATCTTTAAGCTTATCTCTTATACTAACATATGCTTTTTTATTCATCTTCACTTTGGTTACTTTATTTCTTATTATTTTTTCTCGTATTATCTTGCTATTTTCTTTTTTACTCATACATACTATAAGGATCTTATGATCCTAGTTTTTCGCATAATAAAAAATAAAAAAAAAACATATACATATATTGTTTTGTTTTGCGACTACAAACATCAGATATGAACGACAACACTAACAAGAACCTTGACTAAAACCTAACTCGTTATTTTTTTTTACTTTCTATTGTACTGCACTCTTTTAATCATCCAAAAACAGATCAACTTATCTTTTAACGAAAAGATAAGTTTGATCTGTTAATTGTAACTTTTGCTTTCCAGTAACCGATCGTTTTGTCAATAATAATTATTATTTTTTTCTAAATGTGCTTGTAAAATAATTAATTAAATGCAGAGTTTTAATTTTTGCTGACGTGTTTTAAATCTTTTACAAGATAGTACTCGTCAGGGTTATACGTATGTACAAGTAACGCGACTCAAACGTCGCTAATCTTCTACTGAAAGTATTCGATCTTGTCGAGTATATATCACTGAAATAGGAAAATATGAAAACTGAAGTTCTAATTATATATGTGAAGAAGAAAAGTGAAAGAAACGGATAGACGCGTAACTCTAAAGTGCCAGAACAGGACAGAGTGGTATAACTCTAACATTCTGAAATCTCAAAAGCAGAAAGAGTAATGTTTTTGAGCAAAAAGATCCAACAAATATTCAGTCCGGATTATCACCTTCTTTGTTGCTTGGCTGCTGAAATAATTCAATTAAACAACGAGATCCAACAAATACTGGTTCTGTACGTGTCAAAACATCTAAAGGAATTCTTAATCAACATAAATATTCTTTAAATAATGAATAATTTTATACATTAACATCACAAATTGATACAAGAATGAATGGAATAATTAATTATAATTATTTTCTTTAATAATATGTCAAAAACACTTAGTTTTGTATTTATTTTCATTAATTTCTTTTTTAAATAAGACTTTTATGTCAATTAACGATAACGTCGTTTTTAATAAATTCTTTTCTAACGATGAAAATTCTCTAACTGATCGAACGCTTTTTTTTCTCGAAACACAGATGACTGTATGCAGTTTATCGCACTTATCTATGTTTTAGCTATGATTGACATTCTGACAGGAATGTTTTTCATTAAATTAAATTCTTTTTTTCTTAAACTTTAACCATATGATAGCGAACTTGGTGAATTAAGATTTTATGTAAGACATTTTATTCATTAATACATTATGAAAAATAGATTTGTCAAACTAAATAAAAATAAAATACACCTTCGACTTATGAAAGAATTCTGATGGATCGAATTTTCCTCAAAATTTAGTTCAAATACTCAAAAATGACTTGTCTTCTGATTGTTGAACCTATCATAATATCTTTCCTCGAAACACAATTTATGAAGAAGTAAAATACATTAGAAAAATTTGTCATCAAAATCGATCGTTTTCAAAGTAAAAAGAAAGTCCGATTCATCGTGCGGTTTCAAATGTATATAACTCTATTCTGTCCTTGTTAACTGTGAATTTGTAGGATAGTTCAATAATATACACGATGTGGAAAGATTGACTATCGTGTGGTTCTTCGCCAAAACAGTTGATATCCAGTCTGTTCTTAAGGAAACTACCTCTATATACTATCTGATAGAATAGCTAAATCATCTTCATTATATATATTCTTACAACAGTCTGAAAAGTCACTATACATAATGATAAAATAGTATATATAAAGTATACAGTCAATTATAATACAATACGATTCTACTCTTGACGAAACATTATGATTCATTTTTATGAACAAACTTGACTATGGCCAAAGATCATTATATTCACTATCAGGCTAATTAATGTTCACGTTGTTAATGACGTCCGGTAGTATGATATAGAATGAATGTAGATATATATATATATATATATATAAACGATTGTACTCGTCATACTTATCATTTATAATTGAACATGAACCATTCAACTGTTAATATCTTTGCACTATGCGACGAGATGTTGTTGACCATTTTGAAGAAACTCGATAATATGGATGTATTATACTCACTCGTAGGAGTCAATACATTACTCGACAGATTGGCACGAGACACTACTTTTACACGATCAATTGACTTTGTAAGAATATCGTCAAATGAGCATAGTGATTCAATACTTACTCGATTTTGTTTTGATATTTTACCTCGAATCAAACACAATATAGAGTATCTTACTCTTGATCCATTATCAATAGATCGTGTTCTTTCCATTGGAAATTATGATAAACTTCATAAACTTAATCTTATTAATCTTCCAGTTGAAATGGCATCTCGTATTTTCAATTTTATATTTCTCTTCTCTTAATCTTTAAATATAGAGAAATAAAATCGATTACTTGTTCTATTTATTTAGATGGATCGTCATTTGTTCATATCTTCAAACATCGGATTTCACATCTTACTGTCACGATTAACGAAAACAGCGTAGCTGAACATATACAAAAATTATCCACGAATGTCTTCACTACTATTTTTATAATGTTTACAAATTTAATTTATGTCCATTTTGGTTTGAATGATGATTTCCTGTATGCACCAACTTCACTTATTGATTTCCTATACACAACATATTATGCATCAAATATTGTTCATTTGAATGTTAGAGTGCGCAGTTTTGATGATTGTCTTTGTCTACTTGATAGACGTTTTACGCAGTTACATACATTTATTGTACAAGTTGATAGGATTTATCATACATCAATGATTATCAAAAATACGGTAATATTTTAAATGATAGTGAAAGAGTTCTTTTATTTTAACTCTTGATAGAAGAATAAAGGAATTATATATTGAGGAATAATCTACTGAAATAAGATAATAAGCACGCAGATTCTGCTACAAAATGTTATAAGTTAATATACTTGCTGAAGTTTTCTTTTGTACAGTGATAGATAATCACTAAGAACCGATATAGAATGAAGATAGTTGTCTAGCTTTTAGATCTAATTTTAAATGAATAATCAATCTAAGATTGCTTACTATTTATGTTTTTTTTATAGGAAACTTTATCTAATTTAAAATGTTTCTCGTTGACTTTATTTTGGGCAACATTAGAATATGATAATCTAATTCTACCGCTTCTTCATCAAATGTCATTCTTAGAAAAACTAACATTATCATTTACAATTCGTGACCGAATTTCATTTATTGATGGCAATCATTTGGTCATTGATATCATTAGTAAAAAACCCTATCTACATACATTTATTTTTGATATTGTCACCAACTGTGCGATAGCCGATGAACAACTTTTACCAACGTCTGATGATGTTCGATGTCCGTTGATCCAAAGAGGATATAATGTTGGATATTATATCGACTATCTTTATGATTCAATAGGTCGATGCCATATTTATTCACTTCCGTTTACTATGGAGCGTATACAAGACATTACTATTAAGTTTCCTGGTGGTGTATTCACACATGTTCGTCACCTAGTTGTACATGATTTCTTTCGTTCTATTGAACATGATTTCTTTCTTCTAATCTCTCAAGCCTTTCCATTACTTAAACATATGACTGTGGTAAGTTTAATGGAACAAAAGAAGAAACAGTCAAATAAATCAGATGAATATGAAGAAACATCTTCGATTATTAAATATTCTCATCTTACGACGCTCAAACTGAGTCAAGCTCATATCGACTATGCGAAAGAACTTCTTCTTGATTCAAACACACGTTTACCTTGTCTGAACAAATTGTATATTGATTATGAAAAGTTGGCAAACGTCACAGAAGATTTTACAAGTGATGCTGCTCATGTTAATTGTGCAAAATTAAAAAATCTTATTCTCTATGGATCGACAAATATCAATGAAACAAACTTCTTCAATTATTTTCCTTTTGTTCAATGTCGATTTCGATCTTAATTCAATTGTTATATTTTGTTGAAGTATCAATAAAAATGGAATAATGAAACTAATAATTTATTGTTTCAAAACGTTTCTACGGTAAAGATGATGTGGTAGTGTACAACCAATATTTTCATCTAAACGCATATTGTCTGTTTACATTTAAGTAATAAATAAATGAGAGAATGTAATTGTTATAATCTCTTTAGACACTTGATGGCAATATATGAATTTTATTTATAAAAGAAAAGAGCTAGAATAAATAATAATAGTGATATTATGGTATCGTCTACCTGAATTCCTCACTGGATATACTTATGGTTAATTGTATTTTATTTTTAAACCAATAAATTAATGTGTTTTTTTTCTAGGTATGACTTTTGACATTTCTTGTGTCTTTGCTCAGTTGACTTCCGAGAATCAACATTTCGTGGTGAATGTAAAATAAATCAATTATTACTTATTTTTTAATCTTATGCATTTCTTTCTTAGTCTTTTGTGTACATAAACTATTTCTGAATAGCTTGAAATTGTTTGACGTCTTTATTACACCAACACCCTCAAGAATCTATTTGTAATTTATTTATTTATATAAAATAAAACTTTGAATTACATCAACATTTTTTCATTTTACTTAATAATTCACATGTAAGTGGACTATTTAATAATCCTGTTGTTGTAAATATAATTTCTCGACCTTTTCGTACACTTATATCATCTTCTCCATATTGTTTAATCATTTTTTCATGAAATTCTTTCACTTTTTCGGCATGGCCAGCTTTTTCTAATTCTTTTACTTGTCGATAAATTTCTCCTATACCATATTTTGTTGCATTTTTCATATATTGTTCATCAACATTCCATACAGTTGGAATTTTTATTAAAACATTTTTCCATGAGTCTAAAAATTTTTTATCAGTATTCTCACGAAAAGCATCTTCTTTTGAACAACCAGGCTTTGTTTGCATATCTTTTAATTGGCATACATACTTTCTTGATACGTGTGAAAAATAAGATTGAGTATGTTTAATAAAATGTTTTAATTCTCGAATACCAAAAAATTCAGGTTTTATATAAACACGTCCACCAGTATATTTACCATCGCTACGAACCTGCGGAAGTTCACCAAATAATATATGACCAAAACCACTAGGCATACCTAAATAAGATAAACTATTATAGAAAAGTTCACGTTTTTTTTTCAATACGTACAAGCTCCAGGAATATCCATACCATATGCAGGATAATCACGTGAACGATCTCCTTTGGAACCACGTTCACCATGATAATGTGAACTTTCATCACCACGGACATAAATAAATGTATCCGATTCAATAAGTTTTGATTTTGATTCTGATTTTTTTGCATTTTTAGTTAACGCATGAATAGCTTGACTACCCATATGTTTTAAACGTTTAAAATAACCTGCATGTTGTGCTCCATCACCTTCTTTTTGTTCAGCTTTTGCTTTCATGAATCGTTCAAATATTTTATTTGTTGAATCAAATATAACAAACATACCTAAATAAATACAAAAGAGTTTTTTTTTAATTTTATCATCTATTTATTTAATTTACCTTTCGTAAATGAAATTGATTTATTATTAAGTGATGCTTGTTGAATAAAATAATGCATTAAATTACACATATTTGTGGGTGTAATAAGTTTATATGAATCATCTTCTGTTGATAATCGTCGAAAAAAATCTCGACCACTATTCGCTTTTTTGGCGGCAACGTTTAATTTAGATGAAACACAACATTCATCTGTTGTTGCTCGTTTTACATGTCTTTGATGATGAAACCAAGTAAAACTTTCAGTTATCAATGGTAAAATAATCAAAACAAGAATAATTTGCTGTATTTGCATTTCTAGTAGGTAAATGAGTACATGTATGATGAGTTATAAAAAAAAAACTTTTGAAATAGAAGATGATGAATAAATTGTTATTTATAAAGTATAAAACATATGATAAGAAAAGCAAGATATAAAATCAATTAAACGATGAAACAAAATCTTTTTAATTGACATGGCACGCTTTTTGATAGTATAGTGATAAACAGTTGCTTTTTTTATGTACATGTATGTTGTACTCGATTTTTTCTTCACATGAAATATCTGTTGAATATGAGATCAACTATAATTAAAAATAAGATATATGCATTTGCAAATGATTTACACATATAACTTGAAATCAAAAGATAACATACTGTCCAAGAATTATTCTTTTTCGTTCTTTGTTATATTTATTGAGTTAAAAGCTTTATTTTATCGAATTAAAACATGAATGTATGGAACATCACTACTTAATACAGTTATTTATTTATAGATCAATAAATACTGTCAAATTATATAACCAATATATATTTGTTTAGATTGATTCACCATTACGTTATATTACTTGACCTGTATATTACACGTTTCAAACTGATTTTTGCTAATAGTAGAATATATATTTACCTCTTTTCCCCTGTTAATCAGCGATTTGTATATAACACATTTATTTAGAAAAACAAATGGCTATTATCGAAATATTTGTAGATACATTCTACTAATGATTATAGCGTCAGACAGTCATACTTTGTTCACAATACGCACAACATTGAATGAATAAATCGCTGTTCTCTATATATTCAACGTCTATACGTATCTGTCTACGATATAATGGGGCCTAATTACAGTAATAACTTTTTACTCATTATCCTCTTCAATTATAGCAACCATCTTAAGATTTTATTGATCTTATGCCGCATTTATCTGCTTTCTATATCTATTTAAGATCATCTTATACTAAGAAAACAGAATTTATTTATATTTATAAATCAAAATCTTTTTTTTTTCAAAACTCTACCACACACAAATTTGAATAAGCGCGTTCAAGTAAAAAAAAAAGCTAAAAGCCAGTAATATGATAAGATGATAACTCTATGTTATAGAAGTACAGAAAAACAAAACGCTTTTTTTGCTCGTATTATAGATAGCACACAGTGACTATAAAGAAAAGAAATAAAATATGTTGAACAATAGTCGATGTTCTTCAATATGAAGACATTATAATACGATATGATGAAAGTTTTTTTCTAATTATTTTCTGATCTTGATATTGTTCCAAGTAAAAATGTAACAGCAGTAACAAGAAATATTAATACCGTTGCAATTATTTCAAAACCAGTGGCCCATCCAATATTTGTATGATAATGTGTATTAGCATCTAGAAATAATTCATTTTTAGCAGCAGCAAATTGATCATTAGAAAATGTTGATTCTAAAATGAAATTTCTTAATAGAAAAAAAAGAAAAAACAGTTGAATTTTTATTTTTTTTACGGTGAAATTTAGCATAATTTCGAAGACTATGTAAATCGAAACCTTGTAAATGTTGTGTATTATTTGATACAGTTGTTAATGGAAATGTATAATCTTCATACGTATCTCGTCGAAGATCTATATATATAAAAAAAAAAATAAAAACACTATTTTTCATTTGGTAAAATCACTTACAAGCACCAACAACAATTAATGTTGTAATCATTAAAAGTAATACTAAAATAAAACAAACGAATGGACCAAAACTAAGTACCATGTTTGCACTTTCTAAAATATAAAATTTATTAATATTTAATACATAAAAACAAAATTCAAACCATTTTGTGGTGATGTAATTGTTTTTAAATAGAGTAAAAGTAAACCAAAAACAAGAAAAACTGCAGATAAGATGGTTAACCATTGTAAAGCTCTTGCTGATGGTAAATATCGACATGAACATTCTTTAGGTAATTCTGATTTTTCAACAACTGGACAATTACGACGAATATAATAACATTTTTCGAAATCTTCTGGTGAATATCTCATATAACGATTTGGTCGACAGATTCGAACGTTTGGTCGAACACCAAGTGCAACGCCTTGTTTCATTATTGTTAAATTTGTATATTCACAACGTTCCCAAAGACCATAACTAACTGGTGCCATTGTTGGTTCACGATCTCGTTTAGTTATTTTCCAGCGTGGTGAACACCTTGAAAAAAATATATTTAATTAGAATAAAATATATTTATATTAACTTACATAGCTAACAAATGAAGAATCAATGCAGCAATACCCAAAAATAGGGCAATTGACACAACCATAACACCACGAATTTGCATGATCTATTTTAATAATCGACAAATAAATAATAAAACAATCTAGAAAAATAAATTGCATAACTTTTATTGTATATATATTATATTACTATTCTCATATTTCAATTGATAGTTATTTATATATCTATATATATAGTTGTCATCACTGAAATGACTCCCATAATAAATATATCTATTATAGATCAGTATATCTTGTCATTGTCCTCAATTATAACTTCATTAATACTTCTCTTTTGCTTGATTCTATTTAACGAATAAATAATTGATACAAAATAAAATCTATTATTTTGAGATTCTTTTTTTCATTAATCAACGTATCATATTGATAATAATCAATACGAATAAGAGGAGAAAGAACGACGAGACGATATGCGTCTGTCGTCAATGCATTATTAACTTTATACTATTACTTACCCGTCTTTATGTGTCCGTTCGAGTTCACGGGCAAGAACGTACACACACACACACACACACACACAAGTATGAAAAAGAGAAATAATAGATACAGTTATGAACGAACGACCACAATACAAACCATTAGAAGTGCAGATATACTGTTATATATGTCTACGTACAGGACCATATACACATCGACATTCACGTATAGGTCGATGATCGGTGAAAGAAAAAGAAAAATCATAAAAGGAAAGAAAAAGAAACAAGAGGAAATCGGATGGTAGATTGATTGCCCAGAAAAAAGAACGATTAAATGAGAGAGAGAGAAAAGAAAATTCTCATCTTCAGACGTTGTGCTATACAACCCCATTTACTAACGGTTTGTTATCTTTTTCTCTCAAAAAAAACACAAGCCAAGCATAGCATAAACACTAAAGAGAAAACAAAAAGCAACAGCAATTGAGAAAGAATCAAAAATGTTTTTATACTCTAAAATAACAAACAGACAACATAAAAGGGATAATTGGATGGTAACCATAAATAATTGTTTATTATTATCGCACATTAACAAACAAAAAGAAAAAAGGAATTAAGCAAAAGCATAATATAAAAAACAAGACATGACAAATAATGAAATAAATAATAATCAATTATAAATTATATATGATGGAAGTTTATATTCAAATATATTAATTAAATATTACTGAACTTGTTTTAGAGCTAGAAAAACACTTAATATATGTGTAATAAATGTTAATATGATAGCAATAATTTCTGCACCGGCAGACCAGTCAATACGAGCGTAGAAACGTTCTTTATGAATTGATTTAAATACTGAAATTGCTTGACGACGTAGACTAAGATCTATAAAATTAAAAATGATATTTTTCTCAAATCTTTTAATTGATAGAAAAAAACATTCAAATTAATACCTTCTTGAGTTCTCAAAAAAGTCTTAAGTCGATATAGATTAAATGATTCTGGTTGCATAGGTAATCGATGAAGAATTTCTTTTGGTAGTTTGATATCATAATCTTCGTATTCATTACGTCTCAAATAAGCACCTAAAAGTATTATTGTTGTAAACATTAATACTAATGCTAAACTAAGAAGTATCATAGGTGTAAAAATCAAGATGCGTGCTGCAATTGCTAAATAGAGCAAAACAAAACAAATTCTCTTTATATAACTAATCAATAATAATAACAAACCATTTTGTGGTGACGCAATTATTTTAAGATAAAAAACAAATATAGCAATTAAAAGACATATAGCTGCTAGAATAGTACAACATTGTTGTATTTGTGTAATTGATAAATATTCGCATCGACAATCTAAATGAACACCAATAATTGACGAACATTGATGACGACTTTCATAACATTTTTTAGTTATATCTTGATTAGAACTATCATAACGTAGATAAGTATTTGGTCGACAAACAAAATTTTCTATATTTGGTTGAGATGATATGTCTGGAATAACAAATGAAGTATTTGAATATTGACATCTTGTCCATAATCCATAATAATGTATTTGATCATTAGGTCCTCGAGGTTTACGTGGAACAGCTACTACCCATCGTTTACTAAACCTATAATATTCATTCATTAATACATTTTAGTAGTAGATTAAATTAATATATAAACTTACATTGCTAAAAAATGAAATATAAGTGCAGATATTGCAAAGAATAATGCAAAAGTAAGTACAAGTACCGCTCTAATACGCATTTTGTTGAAAATTTAACTAAAAACAATTCGCTATTAATAAATATTCTTAAGATATTTTTTTTTACAAACCCATTTTTATTGTATATTTAACAATAGTACGTATATTTCTATTTTCTTATCATATTTTATTCGTTTAGATTATATGCAAGAGAATGACATCAATCAAGTTGAAAAAGAGATAGATTAAAAATAACAAGTGCCATATTTATTACTTCAAAATGATAAATTATTTTTGTCTAATGATTTATCAATTGACAGATAGTATCTCAACTGTTATCATTAAAAGTAACAACAAGAAAAGCCTGGAAAATAACTAATCTATTGTGGCCCACATACATGTATTCCATCGAATTATTATATTATTCGCTTAACATGACTTGGGATCTTGATTAAACAAGAAACATTATGTATGTCATCATTAAAAAATATTTATAATTAACTACATTATCATATAGATCAAAAGTATAGAAGGCTATACAAGTATGTTCATATACATATGACCTTATAACAGAAGAAAAATGTCTACATAGTCTAATCAATGAGAATAATAACAGAAATAAATATAAAATAATGTTTTTGTTATTCTAGTTAGACATCTGTATATAGCAATGAATTCAATGTAGTGTAAAAACCAGAGAAATTTAACTTAGAACTAATCAATCAAAGTAAATTCTCATATATATTATTTGTTTTATATAAAATCAGATCAACATACCGTTATTTTAACTTCTATATTTCGATTGATATAATATCAAAACACAAAACACACGGGTCTTCTATATTCACAATGATCATTTACATCAACTAATAAACTCATTTTGTCTCTCTTCTCTCTGCTTATTTTATTTTTTACGCTCGAATGACTTTATATCTTTCTTTTTTGTGTGTCTTATGTCTGTCTAAGATTGCACAGCAGTTAATTGACGATATGGATAATAATGAGCTACACCAATCCATTGTACTTGTTGTGTATCATCATTTGGTTGAGTTTGTGCACGACCAAAACCAACTTCAGTACTTACTTCATTTAATATACAGTCAACTTCTTTTGATTGATTGCCTTTCGCCATTAATAACGAAGTAAAATAGGAACCTAAAATTACAAAAAAAAAACAAATATAAATATTAACAAATAAAAATAAATTTTTTTTCTAAGACCATCAAATGGTTGTAGAGATTTAATTGAAATAATATTTTCTCCTAATGATTGTCCATTACATTGTAAACGCCATTCAGGTCGTGATTGTTTAATAATATTCGTTCGTGCACATTGTTCTGCCCAATACTATATAAAAATATTTTAAACAAAAAAAATTAATTTTTAGTTTTACCTGTGCATAAATATTTAATGATTCAGTAAGTTTTAATGGTGATTTATTATACATAGCTCTCATGAAATTATGTTCTGCTAATGCTTGTCGTTGAAATTCTTCTAATGATAAATCCATCTCATCAGCTTTTTCATTCATATCATCTGATAATGGTGATAATGGTCTTGGTTGAGATGTTCTTAATACTTTATTAATTGTTGTTATATTTGGTAGTGAATTTATCATTCGCCTTGATTTTCTTGTATTTAATTCTGGATAAACTTTTGAATTTGTAACTGAAGAATTACGTGTTACAGCTGATAGTATTGACATTTTTCTATAATTAGGTTTATTATTCATATTTATTGTTGATATTGTAGATGGTGCACGCATTGGAATATTATTATCATTAACTTGATTTGCTTCTTTAATAAATTTTTGTCGATTTTTACGATACAATAATATTCCCCCACCATTTAATAAGATTAGAATTAGAATTACAAGAACAACAAGGAGCCTAAATATATATGAAACATATTCTATTTCATATATATTTTTTTAGAACCTACCAAATATACCAATATGTTGCAGAAAAACTTTGAATATCCATTATTATAAATTCCGACGAATGAATGAAATGATTTTTTTTGTCATTGTTTTGTTTCAACAAAAATAATTAAAAAAAAATGAAATCATAGAAAGTGTTTTTATTTCTTCGGTACGAATTGTATTTGTTACAGGTATGTATATATACAATTATTATTTTACAAGAATGTGTCCTTTCAAACGAACTTTTATTAATTTATTCCATGAATTAAACTTCTCTCTAAAAATAAAAGATCACGCTTCTATATAGTATCACGAGATATCATTGTCATTATATGAATAAAAAACAATCTTTTATTAAAAATATATCGAAAATAACATTTGAAACAAATTAACAATAGATATTTTTCTTTTGATCTATCTATCTAATAATTACTTTTCCTATGATAGTATGAATATTTTCAAGTAATATAGTTTGTTCTAATAATTCTTCTTCTAATTGAATTTTTTCTTTTTCTAATACATGTATTTCATTCATTTCTTTATTAATATCCAAATTATTCTTTGTCATTTCTGATGTATTTATAAATTGTTGATATTGTTTTTCAAAATTTATCGTTGTCATTGTAATATCCTGTGAATGTTGAACATTAAATTGGTTAAGTGTAGTAACTAATTCAAGTATTAATGTTATTGATAATTGGGTATTTCGCATTATAACTTGTCTATTAGTTAATTCAGATTGAATATGATTTGATTTTTGTGAGAATTCATTGATTTTCGAATGAATTATTGTTTGAGAACGATTTAATGATGCTACACATTGACAGATAAGTCCAGATAATTGTTCATCTATTTGATGAGATTTATTAAATAGTTTTTGTAAGATTTCTACCTAAAATAAATAGATGAAATCAATGAATGAATAAAAACAAGAAAAGAATATAAAATAATCTTACACCATCATTTTGAAATTTTGTAAGTTGAATAACTGCCATTTCAAGACGATCTTTTATTTTATTGAATTCATTTTCTATTTGTTTTCGTTCATTTTGAATATTTTCAATTTTTATCATACGTTTTGTTAGTGACTGTTCTTCATATTCAAGTTGTTGTTCACGAAATTTTAAATATTCAGTTTCTTGAAGAAATATTGTAGCTAATTTTAATTGCGTTTGTGAAAGAATTGTTTGTAAACTTGTATATGTTGTTATAAATGAATTTTGTGTTTTTATTGAACTTTCATGTGCTATTTGTTTTTCAAAACGAAGTTGTTCATCTAATAAACTATCTTTTTCATATGAAGAATTATTAGTTAGTTTCGAACTTGAATTAATTGTTGATTCAAAAGAAAAAAGCGATGGAGGTAGAATTGATTCATTATTATAACTATCAGTTACAGATGATGAGGCATATGTTTGTTGAATATCCATCATTCGTTGTTTAGTAAATAAAAGGAAAGAAAGAAAAAAGAAGTGATTATTTTGTTATCTAATATATTTTCATCGAGGCTATCGAAAATGATGAATCATTGTTTTATATATGATTTCGTATCAAACGATATAAAGTTACTTCGTAAACTATTTTATTTATTTATTTAAAATTCTGAATAATATAGGATGAAGAAGATTGATATTTTTAAATATCTCTAATAGTCGAACGACTGACTTTGAAAGAAATTATAATAATAGTTATATGAATTAGAGTTGACCTACATCTATATATGAGATCCTGGTACCAAGAAATCAAATCAAGAATAAATTTTTCATACTTTTTAATTCTCGAGTGTTCTACGGAAAAATATTTACTAGAAGAAAAAAATCTGTGTTATTCTTCATCAAAGGACAACAATACTTGAAAATTTTGATCATACTTTTGTTATTCTTGTATTATAGAACGTTTAGCGACAGTTAAGTATGAATTAATGTACGAATTGGTGGTAGAATAACTATTACGAACTAAAATAATATCAAATATTAATAGATAAATTTTGATAATTGACAAGCGATTCTATTACTAATTTCAAAGACATTCATAATTAGAGTTATTTTTATATGAATAATTATCAATCTTCATCTAAAATAATTATAAAATACTCAACCGAATATTTTTTTGTACTTAAGTAAAAATTAAAATCGATTCGAACTTTATGTAAACATCCAAGCAACAACTTTACATTTTGTTTGTTTTTAGATACATTTCTTTATGTGTTACAAAAATATTATGATCGTACACGCCCACTTCTTGATCAAAGTATAGTTACATCCTAATGTATCATATATGACTAATAAGATCAACGTAGATACTTACAATTATATCAAGAAAAATCTAGATCTTTGTATATACCATTAAATTGTTTTCAACGCTCTTGAGTAGAAAACTTCACTTTGAAGTTATAAAGCATTTTCTCTTCTATTAATTTACTCTATCAATTGTACTTTTACTGAACAACAACATGTCACATCGTTTCAACTTTTTCGTTCTGTTCTCTTTTTGTTGATAAAAAACATTAATTTATTTTTCATAAAACGGTAGAAGAAAAAAAAGATTTGATTGTTATTAGAAATTTCTTTCAATTTTATTCTCATATAATCGATCAATTTTTTTTTCGTTGTTTATAATCGTCACCAAAACAAAGAAACAAAATCATTCTCTCTTTATTTTTGTCTTGCCACGGTATCGCTTAATCATATTTGATTTCATAACAGTTTACATAAACGACAATAATTGCAGCAGCATATATTTCTTTACAAAAATGCTAGTAAGTAATTTTTATTAATTATTTTTACTTTTTATAAATGAATTTGAAAAGATAGATAGGATAAATGAAGTAATATTTATTTCTTTTCGTTTGATTTCGTTAATCAATTAATATTAATCTTTCGAAGAAAATATTATTCATTCTATCATTCTTTTTTAGTTGCATTGACGTCGTGGAGTATTATTTTGTTTTTAATCTACGTCTTTCTTTTCTATACATGGGGTGTAAACAAACGAGAACAACTCCATCAGCTGTTGTTAACGTAACTTCATCATTTGAACCGGTTTATGTAAAAAGTGCATTAAAAAATTCTCGATCGAAAGGAAAAGGAAAAACTGAAAGACTTTCTATTACAGAACAAGATACACATGGACATAGTAAATCAGTTAATTTTGATGAAAAAGTAGAAGTTAAATTACGTACACCTACACCAGGACTATATTATAATGATGAACCAACATCTAGAAAAGTTGGAAGAAGCCAGTCATTTGAGAGTGATGATAATAGCATTCAAGATGTTGATTCAGTAGTTTCATCAGCTTCGTCACAAGATACTTATAATGAACATTATGAAGTACAGATAATACCTCATCCTCCATCTCGACAACGAAAAAATTCAAATGAAGCTTGGTCTAATAGTAATACAGTAGTATCACCACCGATAAATAAAATCAATGCAAAAACTATAATTTCACCATCGTTAATACAACATTCGACTAACAATACGACTGTATATCCAATAGAAAATCCGCATCTTCCAAACGGACAACCTTTAAAAGTACGTCGTCAAGTAAGCAATGCCGTTGCACCACAATCTTCACGTACAGTTATTTCGCCTGAATCCTATCCTGTATCTTCCACTCGATCAAATGTACAATCCACTTCTCATATAACGCAACGACCATTACCAAATACGAATGCTGTAGTTGTTGAACATCATGGATCATTTTCTAATAATGAATCTTCATCACAACCTGCATATTATGCTTTTAGTCGACGAACGACTGAAAATAGAACTTCAACAAAAACTTAATATTTATACCAATGTTAAAACGAGAAAAAATTATTTATTTATTTATTTTTATGAATAGGTATAATTGTTCTTAATTATGAACTAACAATTACAATCCAATCAATAAAAATATAATAATAATAATAATGAATTGTATTAATTATAGAATTTAAAATCTGAAATATATTTATTAGTCTATTTATTGAAGAAATTATTATTTATATATAAACAAATCCTGAGAATAAAAAGTAAAGTTATTAAGTATCTGTCGATGACATTGTACCAGATTGTACTCTTGGATAAAGCTGAAATAGAAAAAAAATATATATACATAGATATTTTAATTGATAAATCATGTATTAATAACTTACTCCAAGATAATTTCGTGGTATATAACCTTCTTTTTCTGTATTTTCATGTTTTGCCCACCACCATTCACATTCATTATCATCTCCACGTCTTAATATTTTCAATTGATCACCATTTTTAAATTCAAGTTCATCATTTACTAATGAATCTGGTTCATAATCATATAAAGCATAAACTAATCCATCATTAATTACACCTAAATCATTTTGTACATCTAGGGAAAAAAAGGTAAATACAACTAATAATATTTTTTTAAATTTTACTTAAAAGATATTGTGAACAATCTGTATAATTTTCTTCATCTTCTTCACATTTATCAGCAGCTGTTTCATTATCTCGAATCGTTGTTGCATATATACAAGCTCCATGTTTAATTAAAAATTCTACTATAAATGTTTGATTACATGATGCAGCACAATGTAAAGATGTCCAACCATCATTATCAGCATAATTAATATCACAACCAAATTTAACTAAAAATTTAATACATTCAATATTTGCTGCACATACTGCATTATGTAAAGCTGTTAAACCTTCATCATTTGGTTGACTTATATTTTTCACCTAAAGGTATATTTAAAAATAGAAATAAAAACAAACAAAAAAAATTTATATATACAAACTTCTTTTGCAGATTTTGTAACAAGTTCAAGATCTCCAATAACAGCGGCATCAAGAAGAATTGTTAATGGATCAAATATAACACGTCGAGAAGTATTTTTAGGTGTTGTTGAAGTTTTTAATAAAGATTTAAGATTCGTATCAGATGGTAATATAGTTACTGGAAATGATAAATTTGATTCAATATCGTCAGAAACTGAACCTTCAGATTCTGTATCAGATATAAATGATTCCATTATTGATTGTTCTTCTTTGTCTTCTTCATCTTCTTCTCCTTCATCTGATTTCTTACAAGTAATTTTACTTTGAAAATCTACAAGACTTTCATATGCAACAATAGTTGATTCTGTTTTTGATAAAGATGAATTTATGAATGAATCATCTCGAACTTGAATTGGTTGTTGTTGTTCAGTATTTGGTGATAAGTATTTTATTAATGAATCACATGGATCACATAATGAATGACGTTTTTTAACATTTGATGCTTTATTATTAAAATGAACTGAAAGTATATCATCATTTAAACGTAGATTAGGTGGTAATAATTGTTCTTCAATTTTTATTGATTCATTTGAAAGTGGTGAAAATGATACTGATGTATTTGATGAACACATCACAGATGTTGCTGCTATTTCATTTTTAGACGCAAGTACTTGTTTAGATGTAACCATCGATGATGATGATGAAGAAGAATTGTTTGTCTATATATACATACAAAAGAAAATTATAAAAATATGAATTTAAATGAAATATCATTAGACTATTCACATTGTTAATTTCAGGTATTATCGATGTTTCATTTGTATTAATTGAATTAAATGAATTTGCTAATTGTACCATACGTTTTTCAATTTCAGCTATATTAATATTATTCAATGTATTTTGTACATTATCTAAAGCGATTTTAAAATGATTCGATGATGAAATTGTTTGAACAGGTGTTGTTGTTATTGTTTGACATATTTTTTTTTTCATTAAACTTTGTTGAATATCATTTATTCGATAATTTAATTGATTTAATTCGGCTTGTTTTGATGCATAGATTTCACGTTGATAAGTTATTTGACGATTTTGTTGTTCATTTAATTTATTTCTTATCTAAAAAATATTTTTTATTTCTTATAAAAAGAAAAAATTAAAAGGTTAAAAAATTATTTTACTAATAATTCTTGTTTTAATTTATCTAATTCATTTCTATTTTGTGATTGTTCTTTATTTGCTGTTAATTTTAATTTTCTTATTTGTTCACATTGTTTTGTTAAATCATTTATTTTATGTAATGATTTGGTTAATTCATCTTCTTTATTTAAAAATATTTGTTTTAATATATCTAATTCATTTTCTTAAAAGAAATTTATATATAAATAAAAAGAAAATCTTTTTGTTTTTTTAAACAAACCAAATGTTGAATTTGATATTTTATATTGATTTATTTGATTTTCAAGTGTTCTTAAACGTAAATGTTTCATTTCTTGTTGTTGAATATTTTGTTTAAAACGTTTTGCACGTAATGTTTCTTCTTGTTTAAGATATTTAAGACGTTGTTCACGTGAGATTAATAATTGTTGATTATGTTCAATTTGTTCTTGTTGATGAGTGACTATTTGCTGTAATTCTTTTAATGAATAATCCATTACTGAATTATTTATCCTTAACTAAAATCATACGTAATAAAAAGACAAGAAATAATTCGTTTTTTTTACTTTATTGATATTTGTTTGTTGTGGTTTATCATTAATAGATGGTGAACGCATTGATATTGTTAAGAATAATGATTGTCTAACACAAAGAGAAAGAAGAAGAAGAAGAAGAAAAGGTGAACAAATGGTATGATGAGTATAGTCTACGATAAAACGGTCAAATTTCTTTTTTCCTCATTCATCTATTTCTACCAGAAGCATGACTGCTATTCATCACGATCTTTTTCTCAATACCAATAATCAATATATAGGAAAAAAAAGAACAAAGTCTCTGTTCAATACATTAATTGTTGTAACACACACGGGAGATGAATGAGAATCGATGTTATTCTCAAGAGAACAAAAAATGTGTTCACTTTTTGATCATATTTCATAGTCAAAGAATTGATTACATGCAACATTTTTTAAATTCTTTTCTTTGTTTAATTACAAGTCATTATCTGATAAAATCTTTCTCTTATCATTCAAAGATAAAAATAAATATCTTTTCATTAAATTCAACTAATATTACGATGCTACATTTTCGATAATATTCGTACAGGTAGCACAGATTAAATGATTGTGTTTTTCATCGCAAATTTCAAACCGGTAATACATTGTATTAAAAATCAAAACATGTTATTAGATGCAGCATGAGAAACTCTACAATTTATGCAGGATCACTAATTTTATCATTGTACTTTTTGTTTTACAAAATGGGCAATTTTTCGACCTTAGTTTATGTTCTCAATATTTTGTCCGTACTGAAGACAAAAAATGCAACTATAAAATTAGTAATATTTGTGTATATTGTAGAGCTTCTCATAAAATATTTACGGCTTGAAAATTCTAATGTAAACTTGCTGCCAGTATAAACAACATCGCATTGAGAGAATTTTTTAGTTGTACTTTTAAATTTTAATTTATTAATAACTCATGATTTTGTTTTTCCAGAAGATAAATTTTTCTCGTCAATCTGGCATTTATTATGTCAGATTTGCCTTCACATGTCTATTGTCAATCATTATAATCTTTTAGTATTTTATATAATATGTAAAAAGAAAATAATTAAATGGATTTTTCAATGTACTTTTATATTTGAAAAATTTAACAATAATAAATGTATCGATAGATATTAATTAAGTATTAAAAAATAGATGACTTTTTTTTATTTCATTTGTTTGGTTATGAAAAACCATATTTGTAGTTTGAAATGGCCATGGAGAAGAATCACGTCTCTCATTACTCTGTTCTGCTTCGGGTAATAATGATTCTCGACGTAATGGATGTCGTTTAGGTTCAGATGAGTTTATAGGTGACTGAATCGTTATTGATAATGGAAGTGATGGTCCCTGATTAGTATTATTTAAAAGAAATGGTGGTGGCCATTGTGGAAGAGATTGTGTATTTAATGATGGATTATTATTTGTATTATTTACGATAAATGGAATTTCTACTACACTTGTGTTCGATGGCCTTAAAAATAGATAAAAATGAAAATAAGAATAATTAAACAACAATAAAATCATACCTTCCTCTATTAATTGTCATTCGTAAATCAGAAGTTGAACGTTGTTGTTGTGGTTGTTGTGAGTCATTTTTAAATCTACATGAACTATATGAAATATTAATAATAATAATATTATTATTATTTCTTTTGTAAAATACCTAAATATGCATATACAGCATAATCGAATTCTTTTACATAATGATTTTGGACAACATTGAACAATATGTGGAGATCGATCATTAGATGAACATTTATATCGACAAATCATCCATCCCAATGCTAATGCAACAAATATACCAACAACAGTTGGCCATATTATATCTTTATTATCATCATAAACTGATTCTTCAGTATGATGATCAGTTAATATTATTGTTGTTGTTGTTTTATTATCTAATTCATTCATATTATTTGCAAAATATATTAAATATTAAATTGAATATAAGAATTTAACATAACTAATAATGATTATACAACTCACTTCATTTATTAAAAGAAAAGAAAATAATAAGTTCATCATTTCTTTAGTCTGTATCTTTAAGTCATTTTTACATGTCAATGTAGACAGAACCGTCAAAAACGTTTTTTCACTTATTAATACCGTCTTCTTCTTTTTTTTTTCTTTGACATGGAAAAAAACCAAGACCAGGCGAGAAAAGTCATATCGATTTTTCTACGATTATAATACATATTTTTTGTCTAGAATTAAAGAGAAAAATTCAATTAAATCTTCTTTTATAAGAAAAAAAAAGTCATTTTTTCTGTATTTACTTCATATTATAAAACATAAGCTATAAAAAAAGATAATTTTCTTTACACATGTTTTTATTCTAATTAAAAACATGTGAATAGAATAACATCAATATTTATTTTTAATATTTACATCAGATGTTTTTATTATTATTTTTTTACTAATTAATTCTTTAAATAGATAAATTCACACTGTTAAAATGATATACACAAAGTTTCTGTAAATTAATTGTCTATTTGACATAGAATAACAAAGGTAAACATTTTTCACAATAATTATAATTCGAAATATAATTCCTGATGTCCCTAAAAGTAATGTTAAATATGTCAAAAGAATACATTGTTTACGATTACGACATGTGTCGATTTCATAAAAATCGATAGAATACGAAGAAAGAAAAAATTAGTCATTATGTATATATTTATATAGAAATGTTATCAGTTAGTTAATTTAAGATGAAGAAAGAAAAACCAAATAAAGATTATTTTAGGTTGCTTTTTTTTAAATAACTTTTGATGATATTGTATAATTTCGTTTTTCATACTCTATAGTCAGAATAACTATTTTCTTGATTTATTTTTATAAAAATTTAAGAATATCTCGAAGTATTAGTGAGATCTTAATATCAGTTAATTTCCATTCTAGTGAAGAAAAATCAAGTATTTCCATAATATCTTTTGCCAACTGTGGATCTATATCATTTGATCGACTAAGAAAATTAATAATTAGAATTTTTTTTCCAATATTCAATAGTTAATTTACTTTGAAATATGAAAAAAATATCGTTCAGAAAATGCTGCAATACCACGAAATTGTGCAAATGTTATTCTTATATTTAATGATAAATCAAGTAAATTAATGACTTGTGTTATCAATCGCATATCGATTGTTTCCATATATACATCAGATAGAGCATCGGGAAGATTCTAAACAACAAAAAAACGTTTCTTATAAGTAATAAAATATGATTAGACAAGTTTCTAGTTTATTACTTCAATATTCAATGTTGCTTCAAAATCTTTATGTCTATCAAAAATACGTTTATAAATCGTATATCTTCGATTACTGACTCGACAATAATTTTCTAAATATTCTAAGGGAGTAAGAGCTTGAAAAAAATAAAAATATTTATTTATTATGTTCATAAGTAAAATAAGATTTACTTTCAAAAAGTTTAACATCAAAAGGTATCCAAAATCGACTTGCTTTTTGTGTTAAAGTAAAACTTGTATTTGAATAATATGGCTATAGATTTAAAAAACAGAGTTGAAATGAAATAACTATTGAATAAATTTTACTTTATTAGATTTAATTGAAAATTTCTCTTGATTGTTAAACATTATGAAAATTTTTATCGATTAGATTTAAAATACTGAATTGAATAGCATATTTTTTTGTTTTCTTATTTTGTATGAATGTATTCGATTATAGAGAATTTAATAGTTCTATTAAGATATATATATATATATATCATAGAGTAAATACTTCAAGATTTGTAATTTTTTCTCGATTGTGTTCGTCGTTTGGATAAAGAGAACAAAAAAGAAGTGTAGGTGTTTTTTTTAAATTAAATGGTTTTCTTTTCATTACAAGTTTAAAGAAAATGAAGTTATTATGATTAATAACATAATTATATGCACGACTATTATACGTTGAGATATTTATTCATTTTAAATTATATGAGATTTTCATGCTTTTTATTTAAAAGAGAAAAGTGTAGAAATCTGCAAAATTAATTTGTTAAATTACAGTCTTATAGGATAAAATCATTATCAAAATATTTAATTTGAAATTAATTAATACTATAAATAGCATACGTTATAAATATTAAACGTGTATGTGTAAAATCAGCTTAGAGGATATCATATTCTAGCGTTTTTTTTATTTATCGATCTTGTATTTAAGATTTATACGAAAAGAAAAGAATGGCTCATTTATTTGTATTGAAACATTCATATGTACTTGTTTGACATAAATTCATTTGATAACAGACTATTTAATTAGAGTATAATAATATAAGATTTATATGACTTATATAACCGTTATGTCAGTGATTAAAAGACAAATAATAAATTGACGTTAATATGTAATAAGACTATAAAGATCATATGATGTCTTTTTATAATATCCCCGGACATTCGATTATGCTCTAAGGTAGGAAATGTATAGCAGATATAGTAGGTATAGTAGATATAGGAGATATAGTAGATATAAGAGGTATAGGAGGTATAAGAGTTATAGGAGGTATAGGAGATTTAGTAGATATAGTAGATATAGGAGGTATAGGAGGTATAGGAGGTATAGGAGGTATAGGAG